>JARYGA010028523.1:0-31731 GCA_030545235.1 Helianthus tuberosus
TTGATATGTGCAAAAGATACACATATTTATACAAGTCCAAAGTATGAAATACAATATTTAATTGGTTTGGTATTTGTTTGCTGGTCGCAGTGACACAGGTGTCACAGTAAAGAACATTCCGGAACTAGATCATAAGTTAAATATGCCTTAAATATCCTTCACATAGCTTAGAACTAGGCTTTGAGGTGTTTTGTGCGCTAAAATAAACTTTCATGATCAATAGGGACTAAAAGCGTCAAAAAGTGCACAAGTTTGCATTTTCGCGCATATCTTACGTTCTGAATATATCCGGACATCCAAAAATTTATGCAAGCATTAAAATATTTTATTTTAGTGTTTGGCATAATAAAATTCCATTCGTCGCTCAATTTGGATCATTTTTCGTTCATTACGACTTTCGTCGTAATTTACCGAACATCGCAACCGTACGACCAAACGAGCCGACATACGAGATATTTTTGAGCACATTTTAAGTTACCTATACTTTAACTTCATTTTAGAGCTTTGAAATGGGGTTAACGGGGCTTAAACGTGTCAAAAATGCATCAAAAACCAAGTTTGGGGCTTCAGGGACTAAAACTGCCAATTTTGAAAGTTGCTGACCTGCAAGGTCCTTACGGTCTGTATGGACCTTTTCTTACGGTCCGTAAGCCATCCCCAGACCAGCAGAATGTGTTTCCAGCCATTTCCAGCTCATTCCAGCTCTTGCAAATGGTTTTTGATCAATCTATGGGCCAATTTTGATGGTTTTTGAGTGCCCCTTGTATTCAAATACCATGTGCCCACTTGTACGGATGAGATCAAAGCTCAATCCTCGAGAAACGATCCTAACGGCTCTTGAATTCCTATAAATACCCACCCCATTTCATTCCCCCAACTCACACTTGATCTGATTTTGGCCTTCTAAGTTGAAGTTTATACTTCATACCTGAAGGTAAATCGGATCAAGAGCTTGCGGGGACCTTTTGTAAGTATTCCTTCGTTCTTTTGTCTCTTTTCGAGTCTGAAAATCAAACCGAGTTTGACTTTCTGCATTGACCAGTTTATGGTCAATGCGAAGTTCGTTTGAACTTCATAACATGAGCGTAATCACGATGGTTATAGTCCCTAGTGATTATACCTACTGATTACCACGTTATCTAGGATTAGTGTCGAGTCGTAGTTTCGGCCAAAATGCGCATTCTTGCGTATTTTGTAACCAAACTACTTTAGGTATCAAAACCGTTTGTTTTGATACCAAACCTGTTTTATAACCTAACTAAACATGGTTTAGCATGTTTAGCTCGTCACTTTTTAGTTTAGTGCTTGTGTAGAGTCGTAAGTCAAGCGGACTAAACACCCGCTTAGACTTTCGAACACGACCCGTTTGGTCGATCATTAGGATCCGACCAAACATGCTTAGTGACCATAGTTGTATAGGAAATAACCTTCCGAGGTTATACCTTATGGTCACCTAGTTTAAGTAGTTGTATGATTGGTAGTTTATATGCCTTAGGTAAATTACCAAAATGCGATTTTCAGGCGTAATTGGTAATTAAGCATATGTAACCAAAAATTTTGTCACGTAACTGATTATGTAACATATTTAAACATGTTTTGGCATATAATACTTGTCATAGGACTAGTTAGACGTCTCGAACGCGCATTTGCGCACACGACACGTTAAAGTAGCGTAAACTACCTTAATGGGTCGCGATGGGTCGAAAGCACTTATGCTAGGTTTCATTTTAGTATGTAGGCCTTGATAAACCATATCATATGAGATCTCACTCTCATTTGGTTTACGAGACCTCATCCTATCCGATCTTCCGATTTAGGTCCGGATTATTAATGTAGATACCTATATTAGGTGTCGTTTGATTCTGTGCTCCCTCTAGCTTTGCTTGGTTGTTGTTCAAGAATTCTAAGCAATCTCAAGTGAGTACATAGTCCCCTCTTTTACTGTTTTCAAATGTTTTGGGTTGAAATATGTGTACCTATTTGTTATGTTCTTGTTTTCAAAAGTATAATTGATTATACATATTAGCACTTATCTTTTTACAAACTGAATGATTATTTATGGTTTAAACACTAATTTTACCAAAGATTATAAAATTAAATTGTTGGATAGTACTTATTTTATGGTCACCAGACTGGTTGGTAGTATGATATAGCGCTATAGGATTTGACACCCCATTCCTGTTGTCATGGAATATCAGAAACCGATATTTTATCCAAATAGGGATTGCCTTTGTGGTATTTCTATAGTCTCAAAGGTGTATTTTGATGCACCCAGGTCTGAATGAATTCTTAAATCACATTTTTATTGTATATTTAGTTATACTCCCAAAAGTATAGTTTGATATGCTCTCATATGTGATATCGTACAAAACCAACATATATTTTGTTAAAAATCTAAAACATAGTTTAATATGTTATTTGTAATCCAAAACATAGTTTAATATGTTATTTATAAATCCAAAGTATACTTTTGATATACTACTGAAAATTATTATTTTAAACAACTAAGGTATATTTAATATACTATTTGTCTAACGATTGGGTTTTGGTTAGTGTTTAAATAACGGGACGGGTGTGATGTGATGAAAACATGGTAGATACGCCGCTGGTACTTCTTATATATAAATGTTTTCATCATATTACATACCGTGTTGTTATTTAGTACACTTGGGTTAACAATATTGGAACTGAAATATATTTTAATATATTACTTATCCGACTTTCTTAAAAACCAAAGTATATTTTATATATACTATAAACCTTTTTATCAAAATATTGTTTTTCAAACAATATATTCTATACAAACTCATTTAACTTACTTATTAAATTTTCTTTGTATTATTATTTTATACCATCTGATTTCTTATAAATGATTTATAAAAGAAAACCTTTTACAAGGATCATGACTACTTTTATTAAAACTTTTTTTTTAAACTCATAAGTCATGAATCCTAATTACAATAAAACATATGTATCTCACAGGCATTTTTATGCTGACGTACCTATTTTTACACATGTTTCAGGTGCCGCTTTATGACGATTGTTGATACATACTACACTTAGGATGGACCTGTGCCTTAGCGACTTTAAAATTTGAAAGACAATATTTGTATTTATCTGATTTGTAATAGAACAAAGATTTCAATGATTCAATAAAACAAAATTATTTGATCCATGGCTGTGAAACAATGATTCTGTTACAACACTCCCCGACGTTTCCGCCACGTCTTGTTGTTTTACGTGGTAGGGGTGTGACATATTTAAAAAGAGAGCACTCACGTGGTGGAACGGAGTGATGAGAGATAGGGGTGCTGATGTGGCAATGGCTCAAACGTGGGAAAAGCTTAAGGCTCTTATGATGAAGGAATTCTGCCCACGTCACGAATAACGGGCACTCAAGATTGAGTTCCACGATCTTAAACAAGATAGTGGAGAGCATCATGCCTACACTGATCGATACGAAGAACTGAGCATGCTATGTCCAACCATGGTCACACCGTTCGATAAAGCAATCGTGAGATACATTGATGGCCTGCCTGACCCAGTTCAGGACATTGTCACTGGTAGCAATGCTACCACTGTTAGACAGGCTATCGAACTAGCTACTACTTTGACCGAATCTCTAGCCAGGAAGGGAAAACTGTTCCACAAGGGTAACAAGAAACAAGCTGTTAAGATCACTCAGCAGAAAACCAAGGAGAACAAAGCCGAACCCTCCAAGAAATCGAGGAAGCGTAAGGCTTCACAAAACTTTGCTATGGTTGCTCAACCCAACCAAGCCACTCAAAACTAACCAGCCTAACCTCCTGCGAGGAAACCTTAAGCCGGTACTGCATCGTTGTGCAACCAATGCAATGGTCACCATCAAGCTCACCTACAGTGTCGTCAATGCACTTCATGTGCCAAATGTTTGTCGTTTTACTCCTACCGTGAAGCAAGCTGTTCAAAACCCTGTTCAACCTCAAGGAAACCCTGCTAGACCTCCATTCCCACCTGGTTCTTGCTACAATTATGGCGAGATGGGTCATTTTAGAAATAACTGCCCGAAACTCGTGAATGCGAATCCACTCATGGACGCGTATTCAACATCAACGCTAACGAGGCCCGTGCTGATAACGAAGTAGTTTACGGTACGTTCCTTGTTAACAATCAGCCTGCTTCTGTTCATTTTTATTCGGGCGCCGATAGAATTTTTGTATCACTAGTCTTTGACCCTTTGCTTTTGATGCCTAGAACTAAACTAAGAAAGCCCTTAACAGTGGAGATAGCTAGTTGTGAACCCCTTGTGCTTGACTTTGTCATTCGTAGTTGCCAATTAAACCTCGATAACCACCTTTTTCCCATTGACCTCACGCCAATGCAACTCGGGAGTTTTGATGTCATCATAAGAATGGATTAGTTAACCAAGAACCATGCTGAGGTGATCTGTTTCGACAAGAGTGTTCGTGTGCCTTTTTCGTCAGGTGAAATCTTAGAGGTTCGTGGAGAGAGACCCACTAGTAGCCTAAAACTCATGACTTATACTCAAGCCCAAAAATACCTACGAAAGAATTATGTAGCCTTCTTGACACATATCGTAGAGGAGAAAGGCAAGGGTAAAACTCTTCAAGACATCCCTATTGTTCGAGATTACCCTGAGGTGTTTCTTGAAGAACTGCCTGGTTCACCCCCAGCACGTCAAGTCGAGTTCCGCATAGACCTTGTACCTGGTGCCAACCCGATTGCCAAATCCCCTTACCATCTTGCACCATCTAAGATGCAAGTATTGTTAAAACTACTCCAGGAAATTTTGGACAAAGGATTTATCTGTCCACGTTTCTCCCCCTAGGGTGCTCCTGTTCTGTTCGTGAAAAAGAAGGATGGATCCTTTCGTTTTTATATCAATTATCATGAGGTAAACCAACTCACGATAAAAAATCGATATCCCCTACCTCGCATTAATGATCTTTTTGATCAACTTCAAGGTGCTACATGCTTCTCGAAGATTGATCCGCGTTCTGGGTATCATCAGCTTCGTGTACTCAAAGAAGATATTCCCAAGACTGATTTCCACACACGATACGTCCACTATGAGTTCACTGTCATGCCTTTTGGTCTGATAAATGCTCCTGTCGTCTTCATGGACTTAATGAATGGGGTTTATAAACCTTATTTAGACAAGTTCATCCTTTTTTTATCGACGACATCTTGATTTATTCAAAGTCTCAAGCCGATCAAGAACAACATCTCCGTCTAACGACGAAATTCCTAAAAATGGAACAACTTTTTGCCAAGTTCTCCAAGTGTGAATTTTGGCTTAAGGAAGTTCAGTTCTTAGGACACATAGTTGATATTCACCAATTTATACATATTTTAGTCCCCCATTTTATCCCCATTTTATGCGTTTTTGGCCGTAAAACCGTTATTCGGATACTTAATCAGGTATACTTTTGTTTACAGGCCTAAAACAACATGCCAGACAAGATGATAGTGAAAACGAGGACTTTCCGGACAAAACGACAAAGCTGCGAACATTCTATGAAGATTCTGACCTGGGCATTTGGCACGGTCGTGCGACTCATGGAACGACCATGCAGATCTGGCAACCAAGCTCTTCTCGGTGATGCACAACCAGTACGATCCGACGTGCAAGCCTTCTCAGCAATGCACGACCCTGCAACTAGACGACTGACCGTGCGTATCCGATGACTAGCACCAATCCGGAGATGCACCACCCGTTCAGATATCCGTGCAAACTTTATCCAGAGATGCACGCTCGTGCGGCCTAAGGAACGGTCGTACGAGATCGACGACTGGTCAATATCTGATGATGTCATGCGGTATGGTGAACAGTAACTCCAATAATGCAAAAAGTGAACGGTCGTGCACTTTAGTGGCACGACCGTGCGAATTCAAAATGTTATAAAAAACATGCAGAAACATTCTGCTCGCAACTCTGGAATTTTGGGAGCTTCACAGGCGATTTTACAAGCTCCGGAGGCTTTGCTTTTGACCCGGATTCAAGCCACATTGTCTCGTTTAACTCCATTACTATCTGGATTCCTAATCTAGTGCTTGTTTATGGTTTGGTTTTTTAATCTTTCCATAATTTTGTTAATGTTTCAAGCATTTAGATTAATGTTTATGTATTATTGTAGCCTTTGGGCAAAAACACAACAATCCCTTGCTTAATTGTAACCATTAGTATGTTAACTTTGTTTGTAATGACACTTGGAAGTATTTTCTATGTTAATCTTTGATGATTAGTTTGCAACCTTGTTATTGTTGTTGATTTCTTGATTATAAGTAATTATGTTGGATGATTAATATTTGGTTAGTTGAGATAGTTGAAAAATGAAGCTTAGTTAATCATGTATTATTAGACTTTAAACTTGGTTAACTAGTTTAGCTTGGTTAAAACGTAGGCACCATGATACTAGAAATGATTAGTGGTTTAATAAAATGTAATTATTGTTAATCAAGAAAGCTTTTCGTCACGTAAGGACCTTAACGGGTTAAATGGTGTTGTTATGAATTCTTGCCATGATTTGTTAGCTTAGTTAGTAGTTTAGGCCAAAATTGCTATCTTGGTGAATTTATGTGCAAGATTTGTAAAATGAACTCGGTTGTGATTTAATCTAGTTTATACTTGTCTCGGTGGGTGCATTGTGTTTATCGATGTCACTTTCCTTGTTTAAGTGAGGTTAGAAAATGCCTAACGGATGACTAACTTATTTTTAAGAGATTTTCATAGACATTTATCAATTGCACGTTAAAGAACAATTTTAGGTGGTTAAAGTGTGTTTATCGTTTTAGCTTTCCGAATGATTGTCATGTTAGGATTCTCGAAAGGGATACTAATTGTCTTGAAAATGAAGAATTGTCCAAATGTTTCTAGTGGCAAAACCGACTTAGTTTGCATGCTGTGGTTGTGTATAAAGTAAGGCTATTTATCTATTTTCTTATTTGGTATTTACTTTGTTTTATTAAGTATTTGTTTATGCTTACTTTAGTTTTTAGAAAATCACAAAACTTATCTTTCTTCCGTTAATTTAATGACAAAGGTCTAGTACTATTCCTCCGCCCATTTCCTTGGATCGATACTTGGTTCTTACCGATACTTTACTACATATGTGACGGGGTACACTTGCCTCTTTCGTGTGTGTTTTGATGTTGAAGTATAAATCACTTTTATAAATTTAAAACCAAATCGTGCGTAATTTCATTATAAAAATATGTATTGTCGCGCACACACCAAGTTTTTGGCGCCGTTACCGGGGAATTGGCGAGCTTTAGGAACGACCCGAGTCATTGTTTTATCGGTGTATATACTTGTTAATATTTGTGAATATTTTCTTGATTATTTATTCGTTTATTTATTTGTTAATATTTCTTACTTTTAATTCATTTTATTCGTTTTCTAGATTATTTTGTACACTTGTAAATTTTTACTCCATTTATTTGTTCGAGTTCGGACTTGTCATTCATTTATTCTTTGAATTTTCGGCTTTGAAAAATCATTTTTGCATTAGCCGATTAGTTTATTTCTATTGCTTTAATTTTTATAAAATTTCGGGCCCATTTTCCGATTTTTATAAAATTTTCAGCCCATTTAAAATAATATTCTGTTTCTTTTCAGCAAAAAAAAAAAATAGCATTATTATATTAATAAAATATTCATTGTGTCAAATTTTCGTTTGAAGGTTAATGTCCTCTACCCCGCTCCCGATCCTGTTGAGCCGTCAGACGAACCCGAGCGTGATCTGAGGAGACGTCTTCGTGCGAGATCTCGTGCGGTTGGGCTGCTACTCGCAGCTGGTGAGCCGGAGCAGGTTGTACCCGCTGAAGCCGAGGGCTCAGGGGCAGCAAGAGACGCAATCATGGCAGACGATGAGCGACCTTTGAATGACTCGAATCAGCCCGGAGGGGCAGGCCTAGAGACGAGTATCCTTCAGCCTACTATAGATGCACCTACATTTGAAATTAGATCTAGTATTATTAGCATGGTGCAGAATTCAGTATAGTTTGACGGGCGTGAGCATGATGATCCCGGGAGACATATCGCTTCTTTTCTCGCTATTTGTTCAACATTTAGGATCACAGGTGTTTCGGAGGATGCAGTTCGCTTGAGGTTGTTTCCTTTCTCGTTGTGTGACAAAGCTAGAGCTTGGTTTATGTCACTTCCAGCTGGGTCCATCAGGACCTGGAATGAGTTGGCGGAGCTGTTTATGCAAAAATATTTTCCACCTGAGAAAACAACCAAGCTATGGAACCGGATTGTGACCTTTCGCCAGGACGAGGGAGAGTCGTTGCACGCAGCCTGGGAGAGATTTAAAGATTTGTTGATTGATGTTCCACATCATGGCTTCTCCAAGAGACAGCTGGTCTTGATGTTTTATCAAGGGCTCAGTTACAACACGCAGGAGCGATTAGACGTGAATGCAGGAGGCGATCTAGGAACGAAGACGCCTAATGAAGCGTATGATATCATAGAAAGAGCTGCATTGAAGTCTAGCTCACGTCGCGAACGAGATAGAGGTCGGGCAACATCATCATCAGCACCTCGTGCAGGAGTTCACGCGGTGGATGATTACACGGCCATTACTGCACAAATCTCGGCTCTTGTAGCGAAATTTGATAAGTCCCAGATGATCGCACAACCTTGTTCGGGATGTGACCAGTATGGAGTGTCACACGAGCCTGGTGCGTGCTTTCAGGGAGTCGTATATGAGGGCCACGAAGAAGTAGATTTTGTGAGTAATCAGGTGAGGCCGTAGAACAATCCCTATAGCAATACCTATAATCCCGGATGGAGGAATCACCCAAATTTTGGGTGGCGAGCGAATGTGGTCAATCAAAACCCATTGGGATTTACTCCGCGCGCTCCACCACCGTAGGCTCAGGGTCAGCAATTCCAGCCGTACAACCAACCTTACCAGCAACGTCCATATTCATATCAGAATTAGGGCACTGGGAGTAGTTCCCAGCAGCAGGCCCCTCAATCTAGTTCCAAGCTGGAGGATATGATGGCTCAGCTTCTTACTAGCTCCTCAAGTTTAAATCAGTTAGCTGAAAAACGATACCAACAAAGCGAGGATCGTTTTCTTTCCCACGAGGGAGAAATGAGGAGTCACAAAGCCTCGATTCAGAATATCGAGAATCAGGTTGGTCAGCTGGCACAGATGATGTCTAAAAGACCCCCAGGCGATCACTGGAGCGATCCCGACTGACACACCGGATGAGGTGCAAGCCAGGCTACGCCCAGCAAGTACAGCACAAGTCCAGTAGCCAGTCAAAGATTACACTCCACCAGTATCTTATCCAGGCAGGCTGAAGAAGCAGAAAAATGAAGAACAATACGGTAAGTTTCGTTGAGTTGTTTAAGCAACTACACATAAATATACCGTTTGTTGAAGCCTTGGCCCAGATGCCAAAGTATGCAAAATTCCTAAAGGACATCGTCTCGAATAAACAGAAGCTCGAGGATATATCATGTGTGGTGATGAATGAGACTTGTTCTGCCGTTTTACAAAACCGTCTGCCCACGAAAATGGGAGATCCGGGTAGTTTTACGCTTCCTTGTTTGATTGGAAACATGTCTGTTAGCCATGCATTGGCTGATTTGGGAGCGAGTATTAACCTTATGCCTTATAAGGTTTTTACTAAACTGGATCTGGGTGAGCCATCACCCACTAGAATGAGCATTCGGTTGGCAGACTGTTCAATCAAGTATCCACGTGGATTTGTTTAAAACATGCTTGTTAAAATCGATAAATTTGTTTTCCCCGTGGATTTTGTTATTCGTGACATGGACGAAGATTCAAGAGTGCCTTTGATACTTGGACACCCGTTCCTCAATACTGCGAGGACGATTGTTGATGTGGCAGCTGGCCAAATCACGCTCCGAGTAAATGACGAACACGTGACATTTGATATCAAAAGATCAATGCAGCATCCGCAAAGTCACGATGACATGTTTACTATGTCGACATTGTCGACGCATGTGTGTGCTCTCATTTTCAAGGCACTGTTGACGAGATTGATTCGGACACACGTCTGTCGTGTGGGGACATGATTGGTATTACGCAGGAGGGCCACGATTTCGAGCAACCAGTCTGTCAGATTGGTGACGATGGTTCCCAGAGTCCGGAGCGGTTTCTAGAAATTGGCCATGTAGAAGAAGAGAAAGTAAAACCTTCGATTGAAGATCTGCCGTCTTTGGAGTTGAAAGAACTCCCACCACATCTCGAGTATGCATTTCTGGATGAGGAGTGTCGCTTGCCGGTCATCATTTCGGCATTATTGGAAAAGGATGAGAAGAATCAGCTTCTCGAGGTTCTGAGACTTCATAAGAGAGCCATTGCTAGGAAAATCATGGATATCAAGGGCATCAATCCTTCTTTTTGTACTCACGAGATTCTAATGGAAGACGAGTACAAACCTTGTGCACAGCATCAGAGGCGTTTAAATCCAAATATGCAAGACGTGGTGAAGAAAGAAGTGATTAAGCTGTTGGATGCCGGGATGATTTATCCTATATCTGACTCTGTGTGGGTGAGTCCAGTGCAGGAAGTACCTAAGAGAGGTGGTATGACTGTAGTCTCAAATGATAGGAATGAGCTAATTCCTACCCGTACCGTCACTGGGTGGCGAGTTTGCATTGATTACCGCAAACTCAACGATGCTACTCGTAAGGATCACTTCCCGCTTCCATTCATCGACCAGATGTTGGAACGTCTGTCGGGGAAGTTGTATTACTGTTTCTTGGACGGGTTCTCTGGGTACTTCCAAATTCCTATTGCTCCCGAGGATCAGGAAAAGACTACCTTTACCTGCCCCTTCGGCACATTCGCCTACCGGCGGATGCCTTTTGGGTTGTACAATGCACCGGCGACCTTCCAGAGATGCATGGTTGCAATTTTTCATGATATGATCGAGGATTCTATGGAGGTTTTCATGGAAGACTTTTCGGTATTTGGGGATACCTTCGATCATTGTTTGGAAAATTTGAAAAAGATGTTGAAGAGGTGTGAAGAGACGAATCTGGTCCTAAACTGGGAAAAATGCCACTTCATGGTGAAAGAGGGCATAGTTCTGGAACATAAGACTTCTCGTGCTGGTATGGAGGTCGATCCAGCTAAAGTTGACGTTATTTCATGACTTCCGCCTCCCACGTCTGTGAGAGCGATACGGAGCTTTCTTGGTCATGCGGGGTTCTATAGGCGATTCATCAAGTATTTCTCAAAAATCGCTTGGCCCATGACCCGTTTGTTGGAGAAAGACGCTCCGTTCATATTTGGAGAGGATTGCTTGAGGGTTTTTGACCTTCTCAAACAAAAGTTGATTGAGGCCCCTATTTTAATTGCACCTGACTTGAGTCTGCCATTTGAAATTATGTGCGACGCGAGCGATTACGCTATAGGGGCCGTTCTGGGTCAGAAGAAAGAAAAGCACTTTCACCCGATCTATTATGCGAGCAAGACTCTTCACGATGCTTAGGAGAACTACACCACGACTGAAAAAGAGCTCTTGGCTGTTGTTTTCGCATTTGACAAATTTAGATCGTATTTGGTGCTTTAAAAAACAATCGTGTATACTGATCACGTAGCCATCATATATCTTTTCAGCAAACAGGACGCTAAACCGCGTCTAATCAGATGGATCTTATTCCTGCAAGAATTTGATATCAGAATTCAAGATAAAAAGGGTGTGTTGAATGTAGCGGCTGACCATCTATCTCGTTGGAGCATGGAGACATCGAGGACACGCGTTGGGATTCAATCAATGACAATTTCCCACACGAGTCGTTGATGGGTGTTGAGCTATGTGCTGAGTCACCTTGGTTCGCCGACTTTGCGAACTATCTTGCTTGCGGGATTCTGATTAAAGGGTTGACTCACCAACAAAAGAGGAAATTATTTTCGGATGTCAAGCACTACATTTGGGATGATCCTTTCTTATTCAGGGTTGGTGCTGATCAGGTGATCAGAAGATGCGTTTCAGGAAAAGAGGCGACCGATATTCTGCGCCATTGTCACGAGGGACCTACCGGAGGCCACCATGGAGCCAATTTCACCGCCAAGAAGGTGCTGGATTCTGGGTTTTATAGGCCGACTATTTTTCGTGATGCTCAAAGTTGGGTTAGAGCGTGTGATGTCTGCCAGAGGGCGACAAATATATCGGCACGTGATGAAATGCCTCAGAACTGGATACAAGTTTGTGAAGTCTTCGACATTTGGGGGATAGACTTCATGGGACAATTTCCCCCCTCATGAGGAAACAAGTACATCCTGGTCGCAGTTGACTATGTATCAAAGTGAGCGGAGGCACAGGCCTTATCCACCAATGATGCCAGGGTGGTCGTGAGATTTTTGAAAAGTTTGTTCGCCCGGTTTGGCGCTCCGAATGCGCTTATCAATGACAGAGGGACTCACTTGTGCAATAACCAGCTTGAAAAAGCTTTGTCCTGCTACGGTGTGCATCATCGTTTATCCACGCCCTATCATCCACAGACGAGTGGGCAGGTGGAAGTCACAAACCGGGGTCTGAAACGAATCCTTGAGCGGTCTGTAGGTGCAAACCGCAAGGATTGGTCGGACAAACTAGAGGAGGCGTTGTGGGCTTTCCGTACTGCTTTCAAGACCCCTATTGGGACTACTCCCTTTAGGCTTGTATACGGAAAAGCGTGTCATTTACCGGTGGAGTTGGAGCATAAAGTGATGTGGGCTCAAAAAACCGCAAATATGGACTTAAAAACCGGAGGTGAAGCCCGGTTTCTTCAGATTCATGAATTGGAGGAGCTACGACAACAAGCTTATGAGAGCTCCGTGTTGTATAAAGAGCGCACAAAGAGATTGCACGATAAACGCTTGAAGGACCACAAACAATTCCAAGCAGGCGATCTTGTTCTTCTTTACAACTCGCGGTTACGCTTATTTCCAGGAAAATTACATTCACGTTGGACAGGACCATACACTGTAAAGAAGTATTTCCATATGGGACTGTTGCAATATAGAACGCGGACGGCGTTATTTTCAAAGTGAATAGGCACTGCTTGAAGCTTTACGTTACCAGGCCGATCGAGTCGGCGGTGGAGGTTATCGAACTCCACGCCCCATACACATCATAAGTGTGGGGAGGAGAGTCTACACTACTTACTCGTGGATTAAAAATGTAGCAAGAGCGTCTTTGGCGCTTTAAGGGTAAAATCGTCCATTTTTTTGCTTTTATAGTTTTAGCGTAATTTAGGTGTGTTTGTTAGTTTCCGTTAGTTTGTACTAATTTTAGACATGCCGAGCGTAGGGTCTATGTGGGAAAAATGTTAGAACAGTTTGCGGATGGTAAAAATGGCGAAAAAAGGTGAAATCGGCTGCTGAAACTGCATTCTGCAGTAAACAGACTGTTCTGCAGATATGGCACAACTGTGCCATGGGCCGCGCACGCCCGTGCGGTTGCGGGTTAGCCGGCACCTCGAGTCGCACCCCCGGTGCAGTTCCGAGATCAATGTGCATGGATTAGCCAACTCCGGTGACGCACGACCGTGCGTCTGGTCGCACGCCCGTGCGACATGCACAGATCAGCGAGACAGAACCTTCATAACACTGTGTTCTGCTGTTCCAAATAAAATTTTCACTGTTTCTCCTGTTTTAACTATTTCCCTCATGTAGATGGATCATCCCTTCTTAAAATTCGACCCTGATAACGAGAGAGAAAGTCTTTGTATCCCAAAACGTAACGCTTTATGGAATAGGCGAGGGCAGTTTGGCATCCCCCGGTGGCTAGATTAGGATGTTATGAGAGATTTAAATCAACGTGAATGACTAGAAAATATGCTAACCATCTCACTTTCGCGTTTAATTGCCATTGATCACCCGATCTATCGTGAGCTCACGATAGAATTCTTCGCCACCTATTCATACAACAAGCCCGAAGCGTATAAAATTCCAAACTTTCGATACAAGGAAAGGATAACTTTCAGATTGGGCGGACGCTAGCACAATTGGTCGGTGGGTAGATTGGGTCAGAGACTTGGAATCTACACAAATGAAGATATGGATTCAGAGTTCTTTACAGATGAGTTTACCTTCCCAAGTGACGAAGCGCGAGCCGCGTTTTGGGCTCAAAATGCAGTTGGTGACCCATACGATCCAAGGATGTCAAAAGCTTCACAATGGAGAGACCCTTTGCATCGAGTGATGCATCATATATTCAGCCATACCATATGCGGGCGCATGGACAGTTTAGGCAACTGTCCAACACCGGATCTGATATTTCTTTATGAGCTGGTTGAAGGGGTACACATCAACCTAGCCGCGAGGATGGCAGAGTATTTTATGAAGAGTTCTGGAAGGAACAATAGTAGTCAGATTCATGGCGGTCAGTATGTGACCGAAATTGCTTACAACTTGGGGTTGATGACTGATGAGGTACTTCAGGGACTCACTCTGGTGACCGAGGGTTTATATGTTGATATTTTGTCGTTGAAAGCCATGGGGATTATTGCTGAGACGGATCACGGGGATCGATTGAGGGGTTTGAACAATGAGGTCTGGGACCCGTTACCTCTAGCAGAGGCGGAGGATGAGGATGAAGAGATGGGGGAGCAGCATGAGAAGCATGAGCCACAGACACCACCACATTCACCACAGCATCACGCATACCACCAGCATCAGGATTGGCCTGAGGGCATTCCGTCTTATCCTGATCTCTACCAACAGTTTCAACAGATGCAGGTGAGCCAAGAGCATCAGCGCACCAGTTTAGAGCAGTTGTATACCAGTCAGGAGCAGTTACGAGTGGGTCAGGACCAGCTCAGGCAGAACCAGGATTTTATGCGCCAAGAGGTGCAAGCTGGGTTCTCATACCTGTTCGGGGGTCTGCATAATGCCTTTCCCGACTACTTTCAGCAGCCTCCATAGTTCCCATTCGGGAACCCACCCGATTATGGAGATGCAGGCCCATCCAACACGAGAGATGATGCTGGTGACGATGACTAGGAGACGGTGGAGTTGATCGTTGGTGGTTTTGTTATTTCAGTACTTTGTTTATCGGGTGTTCATTTTGGTTATTATTTTCAAACACCCCCGGATATGTACTTTATTTTCAGACACTTTAGTTTATTTGTCTTGTCTTTTGTTTGGATTTTAGTACTTCTATTTATGTAAATTATGGTTTATTTGTGTTTATATTGTTTCTGTTTTGTTTCGCTGTGCCTTGTGACATACTTCCAGATTTTGGCTATCAAGTCTTGGACCGAAGCACATCACAGATACAGCTTGGAAGTCTCGTTGCATCAACATCATCTTCAGGGGAGTATTATTCTCCTTTATCTCTATATTTCGGGTTTCGCATTGGGGACAATGCGAAGTTCAAGTGTGGGGAGGGGTTTAACCTTGTTAACTTTGTTATTATTGTTAAAAAAATCAGAAAAATCAGAAAATTCATTCAAAAATATCTGTAATGTGTATATATTTTTAGCAAATAAACCGGTTGGTTGTGTTTTAGAAAGCTTCGGACATGATAAAAACTCGACAAGCAAAATAAAATTTGAAAAAGAAAACCGGAAAGCGTGACAAACAAAGAAGGACTTGCATGAGAATTTTCACACTTTTACCCATTCCTTCTGATTATGTGAGCATATTTGAGCCGTAAAATTGTTATATGATTGTTCATTTCAGAGTAGGAGTGAGCTGGATGTCATGTGTAATTTAGAACTTGTCACTAGCATACTTGTTAAGACCATGAACTTGCGAAATTGTGTAGAAGTGATAGAGGCACTTAGAAAACCCTTTGTGTTATCCCTGTTCTCTGTGTTGTGTTTCCCGTAAACCTTACATTACCTTTAGGATTAACCATGTCGAGCCTTCCCGTTTACCTTTGTTTACCCAACATAATCGCCCACTTAGCCAAATTTAGCCTTTTTATGTTTTAAACCTTTTAGTGTTGAAACTCGGTCAAAATAATCGTTTACCTAGCGCTTGTTATAGTTTATTATTCATTGTACAATTCCATTTGTTTCTATATATGTAAAAAAAACAACAGAAAATAAAACACCCTAAAATAGGGTGAATTCGACAAAAATCGAGCAATTTTGAATGCCTAAATATTGAAATCTCGTTGATGAGCTCGATATCGCAAAAGCCACCTTTTTAAGGCGTTAGTATATTTAGTTGTATTGTTTTACGCTAGTTAAACGCTATTACCGAGTTTTAACCGTTTCTCCACTTTAAATATCCATTTCCATACCCTTCGCCCAAGCCTAACGTTAAAACCCGTAAAGACCTCTTTATTTGCACTTTTTCGCATGTTAGTTGGTGGAGACGAGATCTTATGACAAGCTTATGATATTACACGTTTCAATGACAAGGCATTGAGTGTTTGCACATACACATTTTATGTATGTTTCACATATAAAACCGAGTGTGTGTGAACATTGTGAGTTGTGTGAAGTTTAGCATGTTAAGTCAATTGAAAGTGAAGTCACGGCTTTTTGGTTATCCATACATATATTTGCATATGCTTGTTTGGTTTGATTCATTTGATGTTGTCTTTCGAAAAACCGGCTAACCGTTTGTAGTTGTTTCAATAAATAGTTTGTAAATTCTCGTTCTTGTTAGAGTCTATCTTTTATTGCATTTTAGTTTAGCTTGCTTGAGGACAAGCAAGGTTCAAGTGTGGGGAGATTTGGTATTCACCAATTTATACACATTTTAGTCCCCCATTTTATCCCCATATTATGCGTTTTTGGCCATAAAACCGTTATTCGGATACTTAATCAGTTATACTTTTGTTTATAGGCCTAAAACAGCATGCCAGACAAGATGATAGTGAAAACGAGGACTTTCCAGACAAAACGACAAAGCTGCGAACATTCTGTGAAGATTCTGACCTGGGCATTTGGCACCGTCGTGCGACTCATGGAACGACCGTGCAGATCCGGCAACCAAGCTCTTCCCGGTGATGCACAGCCAGTGCGATCCGACGTGCAAGCCTTCTCGGCAATGCACGACCCTGCAACTGGACGAACGACCGTGCGTATCCGATGACTAGCACCAACCCGGAGAAGCACCACCCGTTCAGATATCCGTGCAACCTTTACCCGGAGATGCACACTCGTGCGGCCTAAGGAACGGTCGTGTGAGATCGACGACTGGTTAAGATCTGATGATGTCATGTGGTATGGTGAACAGTAACTCCAATAATGCAAAAAGTGAACAGTCATGCACTTTAGTGGCACGACCGTGCAAATTCAAAATGTTATAAAAAACATGCAGAAACATTCTGCTCGCAACTCTGGAATTTTGGGAGCTTCACAGGTGATTTTACAGGCTCCGGAGGCTTTGCTTTTGACCCGGATTCAAGCCACATTGTCCCGTTTAGCTCCATTACTATCCGGATTCTTAATCTAGTGCTTGTTTATGGTTTGGTTTTCTAATTTTCCATAATTTTGTTAATGTTTCAAGCATTTAGATTACTGTTTATGAATTATTGTAACCTTTGGGCAAAAACACAACAATCCCTTGCTTAATTGTAACCATTAGTATGTTAACTTTGTTTGTAATGACACTAGGAAGTATTTTCTGTGTTAATCTTTGATGATTAGTTTGCAACCTTGTTATTGTTTTTGATTTCTTGATTATAAGTAATTATGTTGGATGATTAATATTTGGATAGTTGAGATAGTTGAAAAATGAAGCTTAATTAATCATGTATTAGTAGACTTTAAACTTGGTTAACTAGTTTAGCTTGGTTAAAATGTAGGCACCATGATACTAGAAATGGTTAGTGGTTTAATAAAATGTAATTATTGTTAATCAAGAAAGCTTTCCGTCACGTAAGGACCTTAACGGGTTAAATGGTGTTGTTATGAATCCTTGCCACGATTTGTTAGCTTAGTTAGTAGTTTAGGCCAAAATTGCTATCTTGGTGAATTTATGTGCAAGATTTGTAAAATGAACTCGGTTGTGATTTAATCTAGTTTATACTTGTCTCGGTGGTTGCATTGTGTTTATCGATGTCACTTTGCTTGTTTAAGGGAGGTTAGAAAATGCCTAACGGATGACAAACTTATTTTTAAGAGATTTTCATAGACATTTATCAATTACACGTTAAAGAACAATTTTAGGTGGTTAAAGTGTGTTTACCATTTTAGCTTTCCGAATGATTGTCATGTTAGGATTCTCGAAAGGGATACTAATTGTCTTGAAAATGAAGAATTGTCCAAATGTTTCTAGTGGCAAAACCGACTTAGTTTGCATGATGTGGTTGTGTATAAAGCAAGGCTATTTATCTATTTTCTTATTTGGTATTTACTTTGTTTTATTAAGTATTTGTTTATGCTTACTTTAGTTTTCAGAAAATCACAAAACTTATCTTTCTTCCGTTAATTTAATGACAAAGGTCTAGTATTATTCCTCCGCCCATTTCCTTGGATCGATACTTGGTTCTTACCGATACTTTACTACATATGTGACGGGGTACACTTGCCTCTTTCGTGTGTGTTTTGATGTTGAAGTATAAATCACTTTTATAAATTTAAAACCAAATCGTGTGTAATTTCATTATAAAAATATGTATAGTCGTGCACACACCAATAGTCAACGAGCAAGGGATACATGTGGATCCTTCCAAAATCACTGTGATTAAGGACTAGAATACACCCACTACTCCCACAGAAGTTTGCTAATTCCTCGGTCTTGCTGGATATTATCATCGATTCATCGCGAACTTCTTAAAGATCGTGGTTCCCCTCACAGCTTTGACTCAAAAGAATAAGCCTTTTGTGTGGGGACCCAAACACGAGGAAGATTTTCAAACCTTAAAACAAAAACTCTGTGATGCTCCTGTCTTATCCTTACCCGATGACAACGATGATGTTATTGTCTATTGTGACGCATCGAATCTAGGCCTTGGCTGTGTTCTCATGCAACAAGACAAAGTCATAGCCTACGCATCAAGGCAATTGAAAATCCATAAGAAAAACTACATAACTCATGATCTGAGTTAGGTGCTGTAGGTTTTGCTCTCAAAATTTGGAGCCACTACCTCTATGGTACGTAATGTGTGCTTTTCACATACCACAAAAGTCTCCAACATATTTTCAATCAAAAGGAGCTGAACATGAGACAACGACACTGGGTCAAACTTCTAAATGACTACGACTGCGAGATTCGCTACCATCCTGGTAAGGCGAATGTCGTAGCTGACGCGCCTAGTCGTATGGAACGTGTCAAACTTCATTGTGTTCGAGTTCATTCTGATATCCAGACACGTATCTTTCAAGCAAAACATACATGTGCAACCCAAAGATTGTTAAAAAATGAGCTGCTACATAGTCTTGAACTTCAAATTGAAATAAAAGACGATGGGTTCTATTTCATGAATCGTTTGTGGGTTCTAAGCCAAGACAATCTACGCACCTTATTGGTGAACGAAGCTCATAAGTCTTGTTATTCAATCCATCATGGTGCAGACAAAATGTACAAGGATCTTCGTACCCAGTATTAGTGGTCGGGTATGAAGAAATACATAGCCTTGTATGTGTCCAAATGCCTAACTTGTCTTAAAGTCAAGGCAGAACATTAGTGCCCATCTGGTTTACTTGAATAACCAAAAATACTATGACATTCGTGTCTCTATGACCATCATACAAATGAAATCCAATGAAATCTTGTGTTTCATTCTTGGGATTTGTACAATTTTATGTGACATTCACACATATCAATTCTAGATCGATTTCAAGCTTTAAATCGCTTTCTGGGAAGTTATACGCAAACTGATGCGTAAACGTAATCATTTTAACACGACAAACACTCCAGAATAGTGATATAGGCTTAACATACCTTAAATAACTTTTACATAACATAGAAATAAGTTTTGAAGGGTTTGGTGTGTCGAACACAAGTTTATTCGATCACAAGGACTATTTGCGACAAACTGCGAAAGTATGCCGATTCGTGTAGCAACAAACATTACGGAACATGATCATAAGCTAAACATACCCTAAATATCCTTTACATATCTTAGAAATAGGCTTTACGGGGTTCGGTATGCGAAAATGCGCTTATTTGATCAATAGGGACTAAAAGCGTCAAAAAGTGCATAAGTTTGCATTTACGCGCATATCTTACATTCTGAACATATCCGGAGATCCAAAAATTTTTGTAATCATTAAAATATTTTATTTTAGTGATTGGAATGCAAAATTACCATTCGTCGCGTAATTTGGATCGATTTCGCGTCCGTTCGAGTTTTGATCGTAATTAACCGAATAACGCGACTGTACGACCAAACGAACCAACATCCGAGATATTTCCAAGCATATTTCAAGTCCCCTATGCTTTAACATCCTTTTAGAGCCTTAAAATTGGCTTAACGGGGGTTTAAACGCCTCGAAAATGGCATAAAGAGTGTGCAGGGACCAAAACGGCCATTTTTGAAACTTTTGCATGGTAGCACCACGCGACGGGTACCCCCTTCCTCTCTGGCGCGAGGCGACGACATGATTTTGGCAGATTTTTTGTTTGTTGCATCAGCAGCTATGTGGTAGCCCCATATTCACCCATTTCATAACTAATCACTTGATTTTAACACCATTTAACCTGCAATTAACATGTGTCCACAACCTCATAAGATCATGACAACTCATAGGACACATGTAATGATCTTAAGGCTTCAAGATTGCTACAAATAGCAATGAGTTTTGTCCATTTTTCTTGCACATCATCTTCTTCTCCTCTAATCTGCATTTGAGACGCTATCACATCAAGTTGAAGGCCTCCAATCTGGTTTTCTTAGTTCTATTTTCCAAGCTTGGACCCTTTGTAAGATATCTTTCATGTCTAGTTGTTTATTTTAAGCAAGAAAGTCAAACAGTGTTTGACTTTCAGCTTTAACCACGAATTGGTCAAGTCAAAGTTCAATCGAACTTTGCAACGTGAGCGTAATCACGATGGTTATAACCCCTTACGATTATACCTACTAATTACCACGTGATTAGTCGAAGTGACGAGTCAAAGTTTCGGTCAAAATGCACGATTATGTGCATTTTGCGACGAAACTATTTTCGGGTATCAAAACACTTTGTTTTGATATCAAATCAGTTTTCTAACTTAGTTAAACATGTTTTAACATGTTTAACTCGTCACTTTTAGTCTAGTGCATATATAGGGTCGTAAGTCAAGCGGTCTTGACAACCGCTTAGACTTTCAAACCTGACCCGTTTGGTCGATCTTTAGGATCCGACCAAACATATTTTGAGACCATATTTGTATAGGGAATAAGCTTCCAAGGTTATATCTTATGGTCACTAAGTTTAATGAGTTGTATGATAGATAGTTTATATGCCTTAGGTAAATGACCAAAATGCCCTTTTCATGCATAATTTGAATTTAAACATATGTTACTTAATTTTTGACACTTAAACTGATTATGCAACATATTGAAACATGTTAGGGCATATAATACTTGTCATAGGACTAGTTAGGCGTCTCGAACGCGCATTTGCGCGAATGATGCGTTAAAGTAGCATAGACTACCTTAACGGGTCATAGCGGGTTGTAAGCACTTAGGATAGGTTCCAATCAAAATGTAGGCTTTGTTAAACCATATCACATGAGTTCCAATACTCATTTGGTTTACGAGAACTCATTCTACCCGATCTCCCGATTTAGTTACCTATTGTTTAACATAGTGATTCCATACTAGGTGCCACTTGATTCCTTGATTTCCGAGCTTTGTTGGGACACATAATCAAGGATACTTGCAATCTTAGGTGAGTATATAGTACCCTCTTTTACCGCTTTCAAATGTTTTGGGGTAAAACATATGTGCCTATTCATTATTTTCATGATTTCAACTATATGATTACACATGCATAGTACTTATCTTTTGACGAATTGAACTATTGCCCATGGCTTAAACACTGATTTTCAAAGTTTGTTAGACTAATTGTTGGTTCATATTGTTATTTATACATTCATTAACAATGATCAAGCCGATTGGTAGTACGGTATAGCGCTATAGGACTAGACACCCCATTCTTGTTGTATGGAATGTCAGAAACCAAAGTTTTAACCAAATAGAATTGCCTCTGGGGTATTTCTATAGTCTCCAAAGTGTAGTTTGATGCACTAGGTTTGAATGTATTACCAAATCGCGATATATGGTATATTTCGATATACTACCAACGTGATACTGTTTTGCTAAAGCATAGTTTGATATGCTATTGTTTCTTAAAGTATAATTTGATATACTACCAAATCATGATTTAGGTATATTTCGATATACTACCAACGTGATACTATTTTACCAAAGTATAATTTGATATACTACCGACTTTGTTATTTCACAAACTAAAGTATATGTTGATATACTACCAAAGCATAGTTGATATGCTATTTTCAAAACCAAAGCATAATTTGATATGTAATTTACAAAACCAAAGTATAATTTGATATACTACCGATGCTTCCATTCTTAAAACAAAGTATACTTGTGATATACTACCAAATCTATTACTTCAATAACCAAAGTATATTTTGATATACTATCTGTTTAACTATTTCAAAACTAAAGTATATTTTGATATACTATTAAACCGACTTTCTCAAAACCAAAGTATATTTTTGTATATACTACAAACCCTTTTATCAAATCAATGTGTTTAGAAACCAAACTATTTACAAGGATTCAAGGCTATATTTTGTAAACATAAAACCTTTTCTTATGTTACCCAAAGCCATGAATCTAATTCACAAAACCTATGTTACTCACAGGCATTTTTATGCTAACGTTTTATTTTTCACATATGTTTCAGGTGCTACTATGTGATGATTGTTGATGCATGCTACACATAAGTAGGGCTGGCAATTTTACACGAATACACGACACGAACCTACATGAAGTTAACAGGTATCGTGTATGGCCTTAACAGGTATCATGTACCAAACAGGTAGACACGAGATTACCTGTTAATTTTCATGTATAAACAGGTTAAATACCTGTTTACCTGTTAATACCCGTTAGTACACGATAAGAAATTAAATTAAATAAAACTCATCAGCCATGTGTGTGTGGGTTCTTTAATTCCTTTCTATTTTCATTCCTAATTCAATTCAAAAAAAAAAACCCTAAACTCCCTCTGTAACTCTCAGATAGCATGTCGTGTTCGTGTTTTTGTTCGTGTTTACAGGTATTAACAGGTAATTTTCGTGTATAATAGTCGAACAGTCGTGTTAACAGGTATTAACAGGTAATTTTCGTGTATATCATGTCATGTCGTGTTCGTGTTCGTGTTCGTGTTTGAAAAGAAGGACACGATAAGTTATCATGTCGTGTTCGTGTATGGGATTTCGTGTATCGTGTCTTATCATGTCGTGTCTTATCGTGTACGGGTATACACGATATGCCAGCCTTACACATAAGATGGACTCGTGCCTTAGCGATTTTAAAACTTGAAAGAAAATTATTTGTATTTATCTGCTTTGTAATAAAACAATGAGTTCGTTACTGGAATAAAACAAATCTTTAATCTCCATGTGTTGTGAAACAATGATTTTGTTACGACACTCCACGGCGTTTCCGCCGCGGTTTGATGTTTTACGAGGTAGGGCTATGACAGAAAAGTTGGTATTAGAGCTCAGGGTTATAGGGAATTAGGTTATTAGTAATGCTTTGACCTAGACTATAACCTTCCTAGGACCCTAATGCGAGTTTACTTGTGTTTAGATCTTAAAACAAAACCGTCATCTATCTTTAGATGACAACTACAACAAGAACACGAATTACAAATCCGTTTTGAAAACCAATCATCTATTCTTAGGTGATTTATTATAAGGTTTTGAACCTTCAAAGTTTTCAAAATCATGTCAAAGTTTGGGTCTAAATAATGTGAACACGTGCAATCTGGAAGGGTGGGTGCCTGTACCTCGAGATTTCTGTCTACGGCTAAAGTGTTCGTACAAATCCACATAATCGGACCAGTCACTCTTACCTGGGAACTCTTGGGATGAGTGTCCACTTATAGGCTATAGCATGTCTTTGCGATACATTAATATGACCCATTTACTTTGATTAGTCACAGTGTCGTTTGTTTGTTTTAGGTAACGAACAAATGATCACAATCTTCATGCTTTGTCGATATTCTTTCAAGCATTCAATTTTGACTATCCATGATCATCTCACTCGTTTCTTTTCATATTTCCTTGTTCTTTTAGAATGCCTCCTCGACGTGACCAAACTCAGGATGCCGCCATAGCAGCCTTAATCACTCAGTAAATCGCTGTTGTACTGCCAAACCTGATAGCCCAGATAAACTAAGCAAACAACAACAATAACAACAATGCACCTGCTCCGTGAAACTATAAACAGTTCAACTTAGCTAAGCCACTCACATTTACTGGGTCTGAAGGGGCCACTGGGCTTCTACAATGGTTTGAGAGTCTCGAAAGCACGTTTCATCATGTATAATGCCCAAACGAGCGAAAGGTTGAATTTGCATCAAGTGTATTCCAGAAAAGAGCACTTACATGGTGGAATGGTGTAATGAGGGATAGGGGTGCCGAAGTGGCAATGGCACAAACCTGTGAAGAGCTTCGAGCTCTAATGATGAAGGAATTCTATCCTCGTCATGAACTTAGGGCATTGGAAAGGGAATTCGACGATCTTAAGCAAGACAGTGGTGAACATCGAGCCTACACTGATCGTTATGAAGAACTGAGCCTGTTATGTCCTACCATGGTTACGCCTTTGGATAAGGCGATCGAAAAGTACATCGATGGTCTCCCTGACCCAGTTCAGGACTTTGTTACTGGTAGTAACCCTACCACAGTTAGGCAGGCTATTGAATTATCCGCTACCCTGACTGAATCACAGATCAGGAAGGGTAAACTTTTCCGAAAAGGTGACCAGAAACCATCTGACAAGTCTGCACAATAAAAAACAGATGATAAACAGACTGAGTCCTTTAAAAACTCAAAGAAGCGTAAGGCCTCACAAAACTTCGCAGTAGTTGCTCAGAATAATCAGGTTGCACCAAACTAGCTAGCACAGCCTCGTGCTAGGAAAAACTATGTTGGTACTGCACCTTTGTGCAACAAATGCAACCGTCATCATCTGAATTAAACACCGTGTCACAAATGTACCCACTGTGGGCGATTGGGACATTTGGTCAATACATACCGTCATGCTATCCAGAACCAAGTTGCTGCAAATCCTGCTGCTGCTTAAGCACGATCTCCACCTGGGTCGTGCTACAACTGTGGTGATCTTACTCACTATCGGAACAATTGCCCAGGGCTTGTTAATGAAAATCCAGCACGTGGACGAGCATTTAACATAAACGAGGCAAACGCAAATGACAATGCAGCAGTGAACAATTAGACTTTTGTATTTTCCTTGTTGTTATCTGTGACACTTGAAACCTTTCAATTGATACATAAATAAGATTTGTTATTTCAATTTTAATTAGAAAACTGTTACGATTGTGTGTATGTGTGACATACCCCTACAATACCGACACCAAGGAACCGTGTTCCTTGCAAGACAAATTACTCATGTGGTTCTTTCATTTTTATGATCACTCGTGATCTCCCCGAAAATCCTAAGTACTTGTTCCTTTTAAGAAATAAAGTACACAATACAAGTTACAAATTCTTAAACAGATACTTAAAGTACCATTTCAAATCCTTGATTTGATATCTAAAAGTACTTTCTTAAGTCCTTAATTGGACCTATACTATATAACCATGTACACAATTATCAATAACATTTTTGCTTCATGTGTTGACTTAACATGCCTAACACATTGATTTCAAGGACCCTTTTCGCGTCATATGCTGACTTAGCATATCTAGCACCTTGATTTCATGAACACTTCACTTCGTATGTTGACCTAACTTACCAAGTACATGGATTTCAAAACATTTTCACCAAACAACTTCCAAATCTTTATAGAATCTTCCTATCTTTATAGTTAGATCCTTATGAATGTTTAAAAGCGCAAAATCAAAAGTCCTTAATTGGATTCTTTGTGTGCTTTAATACGTATGTTATGATTCGATAAAGACAAAACCAAATCCTTATAAGATCTTCCTATCTTCATAGTGAGATTCTTGAGGATGTTTAAAGTACTAATTGAAGTCCTTGATTGGATTTCTGGTATACTTTAAATACATATATACAAGTTAATGAACAAGCTAATAACCAAGTTGACGACTATGCGATTATGTGATTATGTGCAATTCTGATGCTCGTTATCTAAATCCTGGTAGAATCTTCCGTATTTTCATATGTTAGATTCTCAGAAGGATACTCAAAGTACTATCTTAAATCCTTAAGGGGCTTTTCTATGCAAATAGTAAGACCCTTGGAATTCCAAAGTGCTATTTCAAAACTATTATTTGATTCAAAGTTAAAAAGACCCTTTGGTGATCTATTTAAAGAGATCGTACGTCGGTCTAGTTAAAGAGATCATGTGTTGATCTAGTTAAAAAGGTCGTTCGTTGATCTAGTTAAAGAGATCCTTTAGTGGTCTAGTCAAGTCATTACTTGTTTGTTCAATTGATTTTTCCCCTAGACCCTTACGCATTATGAAATAAACTGTGTGAACCTACGCATTATGAAATAAAATTTGCGGACTATGCAAGGAATTACGTAATTATGGATGCATACATAATTATGGAATTCAGTGCACAGAAACCACATCAAGTTTTGTCATGTGTTAAGACCTATAGTGATGAAAATAATGAGAAAGGAACAATGTAAAAAGGGCTTGGTGGATACGCCGCTGGTACTTCATATATATAAGTGTTCCTTATTACATTGCGAGCATAGCGTTATTTAAGTTACTAGAAGTCCTGGACCTTGACCAATGTTATTTTATCTTACACTTTCTGACTCCGATTTCGAGCACACACAAGTTTCCTATAATAGTTTTCATAGGAAACATTCTACTATATGTTGTTCGAAACTCCATATTTTGTTGCAACAAGGACATCACTTTGACATTAACAAGGCGCTCTTGAGCTTCAGAATAATCATACATCTATTATTGGGAGTGAAGTTTAAATCTTCAGATCTGAACTCATCCTTATAAAGAACAGACGTGTACGATTAACAAATTCACTAGAAATCCAAACGTGGCATAGAGTTTTACTTAGGGAACGGATGTTTCATTCGAAAGCGAAACAATCACATCTGTTTTCACAGGTTTCCTCTAAAATTAAAATTCAGGATGAAATTTCCTAAAGTAGGGGAGACTGTGACATCTGTGTCTCTCCGACCATCATACAAATTCAAATCCAATGAAATCTTGTGTTTCATTCTTGGGATTTGTACAATTTCATGTGACATTCACACATATCAATTCTAGTTCGATTTCAAGCTTTAAATCGCTTTCTGGGAAGTTATACGCAAACTGATGCGTAAACGTAATCATTTTAATGCGAAAAACACTCCGAAATAGTGAGATAGACGTAACATACCTTAAATAACCTTTACATAACTTAGAAATAAGTTTTCAAGGGTTTGGTGTGTCGAAAACAAGTTTATTTGATCACAAGGACTATTTGCGACAAACTGTGAAAGTAGGCCGATTCGTGTAGCAACGAACATTCCTGAACATGATCATAAGCTAAACATACCCTAAATATCCTTTACATAGCTTAGAAATAGGATTTAAGGGGTTCGGTATGCGAAAATGCGCTTATTTCATCAACAGGGACTAATAGCGTCAAAAAGTGCATAGGTTTGCATTTACGCGCATATCTTACGTTCTAAACATATCCGGACATCCAAAAATTTTTGTAATCATTAAAATATTTTATTTTAGTGATTGTAATGCAAAAATACCATTGGTAGCGTAACTTGAATCGATTTCGCGTCTGTTCGAGTTTTCATCGTAATTAACCGAATAACGCAACCGTACGACCAAACGAACCGACATCCGAGATATTTACAAGCATATTTCAAGTTCCCTATGCTTTAACATCCTTGTAGAGCCTTAAAATTGTCTTAACGGGGTTTAAACATGTCGAAAATGGCTTAAAGAGTGTGCAGGGACCAAAACTACCATTTTTGAAACTTTTGCATGGTAGCGCCACGCGAGGGTACCCCCTTCCTCTTTGGCGCGACGCGACGGCATGATTTTGGTAGAATTTTTGTTTGTTGCATCAGCAGCTATGTGGCAGCCCCATATTCACCCATTTCATGACTAATCACTTGATTTTAACACCATTTAACCTGCAATTAACATGTGTCCACACCCTCATATGATCATGACAACTCATAGGTCACATGTAATGATCTTAAGGCTTCAAGATTGCTATAAATAGCATTGAGTTTTGGCCATTTTTCTTGCACATCATCTTCTTCTTCTCTAATCTGCATTTGAGAGTCTATCATATTAAGTTGAAGGCCTCCATTCTGGTTTTCTTAGTTCTATTTTCCTAGCTTGGACCCTTTATAAGTGATCTTTCATATTTAGTTGTTTATTTTAAGAAAGAAAGTCAAACAATGTTTGACTTTCAGCTTTGACCACGAATTGGTCAAGTCAAAGTTCAATTGAACTTTGCAACGTGAGCGTAATCACGATGGTTATAATCCCTTACGATTATACCTACTGATTACCACGTGATTAGTCGAAGTGACGTGTCAAAGTTTCGGTCAAAATGCACGATTATGTGCATTTTGCGACGAAACTATTTTTGGGTATCAAAACACTTTGTTTTGATATCAAAATAGTTTTCTAACTTAGTTAAACATGTTTTAACATGTTTAACTCGTCACTTTTAGTCTAGTGCTTGTTTAGGGTCGTAAGTCAAGCGGTCTTGACAACCTCTTAGATTTTCGAACCCGACCCATTTGATCGATCATTAGGATCCGACCAAACATATTTTGAGACCATAGTTGTATAGGGAATAACCTTCCGAGGTTATACCTTATGGCGCTTAGTTTAATTAGTTGTATGATAGGTAGTTTATATGCCTTAGGTAAATGACCAAAATGCCCTTGTCATGCATAATTTGAATTTAAACATATGTAACTTAATTTTTGACACTTAAACTGATTATGCAACATATTTAAACATGTTAGGGCATATAATACTTATCATAGGACTAGTTAGGGGTCTCGAACGCGCATTTGCGCGAATGATGCGTTAAAGTAGCCTAGACTACCTTAACGGGCCGTAAGCACTAAGGATAGATTCCGAATTAGAATGTAGGCTTTGTTAAACCTTATCACATGAGTTCCAATACTCATTTGGTTTATGAGACCTCATTCAAACCGATCTCCCAATTTAGGTACCGATTGTTTAACATATTGATTCCATACTAGGTGCCACTTGATTCCTTGATTTCCGAGCTTTGTTAGGACACATAATCAAGGATACTTGCAATCTCAAGTGAGTACATAGTCCCCTGTTTTACCGCTTTCAGACGTTTTGGGGTGAAACATATGTGCCTATTCATTATTTTCATGATTTCAACTATATGATTACACATGCATAGTACTTATCTTTTGACGAATTGAACTATTGCACATGGCTTAAACACTGATTTTCAAAGTTTGTTAGACTAATTGTTGGTTCATATAGTTATTTATACATTCATTAACACTGATCAAGCCGATTGGTAGTACGATATAGCGCTATAGGACTAGACACCCCATTCCTGTTGTATGGAATGTCAGAAAGCAAAGTTTTAACCAAATAGAATTGCATCTGTGGTATTTCTATAGTCTCCAATGTGTAGTTTGATGCACAAGGTTTGAATGTATTACCAAACCGCGATATATGGTATATTTCGATATACTACCAACGTGATACAGTTTTGCTAAAGCATAGTTTGATATGCTATTGTTTACTAAAGTATAATTTGATATACTACCAAATCATGATTTAGGTATATTTCGATATACTACCAACGTGATACTATTTTACCAAAGTATAATTTGATATACTACCGACTTTGCTATTTCACAAACTAAAGTATATGTTGATATACTACCAAAGCATAGTTGATATGCTATTTTCAAAACCAAAGCATAGTTTGATATGTTATTTACAAAACCAAAGTACAATTTGATATACTATCGTTGCTTCCATTCTTAAACCAAAGTATACTTGTGATATACTACCAAATCTATTATTTCAGTAACCAAAGTATATTTTGATATACTATTTGTTTAACTATTTCAAAGCTAAAGTATATTTTGATATACTATCTATCCGATTTTCTAAAAACCAAAGTATATTTTGTATATACTACAAACCATTTTATCAAATCAATGTGTTTAGAAACCAAACTATTTACAAGGATTCATGGCTGTATTTTTTAAACATAAAACCTTTTCTTATGTTACCCAAAGCCATGAATCTAATTCACAAAACCTATGTTACTCACGGGCATTTTTATGCTGACGTTTTATTTTTCGCATATGTTTTAGGTGCTACTATGTGATGATTGTTGATGCATGCTACACATAGGATGGACTCGTGCCTTAGCGACTTTAAAACTTGAAAGACAATTATTTGTATTTATCTGATTTGTAATAAACAATGAGTTCGTTACTGGAATAAAACAAATCTTTAAACTCCACGTGTTGTGAAACAATGATTCTGTTACGACACTCCCCGATGTTTCCTCCGCGGTTTGTTGTTTTACGCGGTCGGGGTGTGACAAATACCAGTATGGAAGTGGGAGAACATTGTGATGGATCTCATTACTAAACTACCACGCACATCTAGAGGTTATGATGCCATTTTGGTAGTCATTGATCGTCTAACAAAGTCAGCACACTTTTTTCCGATTCATGAGGATCGATCTGCTGACAAACTCGCCAAGATCTACATTGATGAGATAGTATCTTCTCATGGTGTTCATTTAAACATCATATCAGATCGTGATGCTCGATTCTCATCTTACTTTTGGAAGACCATGCAATCTGCCATGGGAACCAAACTAAATTTGAGCACTGCTTATCATTCTCAAACGGATGTGTCAGACCCCGACCGCGTAAAACAAAGAAACCACGGGGGAAAAGTCGGGTAGTGAAGCGACAGAATTATTGTTTCACAACCATGGATTCAAAAGTTTCGTTTTATTTAGTTATTAAACACTTACAGTGTTTAAAGTTAAAACAAACAAGTTCACATATCGACTATCATCGTTATTAAGTCACTAAGGCCTTGTCCAGTCCTAAGTGAGCATGCATCCTAGTTGCAATCAACATCATTCAACACCACCTGAAACATATGCGAAAATAAAGTCAGCCAGAAATGTCGGCGAGCACATAGGTTTTGTGAGAGTATTGGATTCATGGCTCGTTTACATATTGCAATACCTCATTTGACTACAAGAGTCGATAATTGAAAACCTTGTTTTGAAAAGAGTTTGGTATTGCAATATGATTAACCAGCTCAAAATAAGTTGGTTATAGTTTATCAAATCTCGTTGCCATGAATTTTAACCCAAAACATTTGTTTAAGTAAAATAAATCGTTAATCGTTCTCGTAATAAAACTCGTATGGTTTATATCGTATTGTAAACATCGTTGCGTGACATCGTTTAAAATCGTTCATCCAAGTGAACTAAATAATGCTACCGAATATAATACGATAAAAGCACTTATATATAAGAAGTACCAGCGGTGTATCTACCATGCTTTTATCACATTACACCCGTCCTGTTATCTAATCATAAACCAAGAACCGATCGTTCGTTCAATTCGTTTAACTTGTTTAAATCGTTCAAA
>JARYGA010028524.1:0-37454 GCA_030545235.1 Helianthus tuberosus
TATAACTATATCAAAACCGGCTAACTTCAAAGGAAGTAGGGACAATGGAAAGGAGTGGTTCCTAATGGATATGAAACATCCTTCTAACACGGTTGATGCGGTTTCTATGGGACCATCGGCTAATTCAACCTCATATTTTATGATTAGGGTTCTAACAGGTAGGTTTAACAACTTACAAAACTTATCATCAACAAATGACTTATCTGCTCCAGAATCAAATGATACTCTTACATAAACATCATTAATAAGGAAGGTACCTGTTATGACATTATCATTTTGGATCGCCTCTTGTGCGTTCATCTGGAAGACCCTAGCATTGGTCTTTTTCCCTTCCTCAGCTTTCTTAGCAAACTTTGGGCAGTTGGACTTGATATGCCCTTTTTCATTGCAGTTATATCACGTCGCATCCTTAATTTTCTTACAGTCTAAAGTCTTGTGCTCAGAGGATTTACAAATCCCACAAACTCTCGGCTGTGACTGGGATTTTGATTCATATCTACACCTCCCGAAATGGTGCTTCTTACAGACCTTACACTTGGGTTTATCACCCGACTGTTGACCATCCTTTTTTGTTCCAAAACTCTTCTTGTGGTCATTGTTTCTCTTATGCTTCTTGTCTGAACGTCGTGAGTTGTCATCCTCACGCTTCCTCTTCTCAGCGTCTGTGTTTCTCAGCGATCTCTGCCTGACCGCGTCCAAAGTAAGGGACAATGATATATCAGCTGCAGACCAAAAAGTAGCTGGTCTGGAGGCCTTCACACTGGCCTTGATTTCTGGGGCCAAACCCCCAATGAAACGAGCTATCCTCTTGGGTTTCAGAGTTACCAGATACGGAACCAGTCTTGACATAGTGTTGAAGCTCGTAAGGTAGGCCTGACAATCTAGGTTTTTCATAACCAATGACAAGAAATCAGCTTCAATCTTTTTAAACTCATGCTGAGGGTAGTAATTCTCCTTAATCAATGTCATAAATTGTTCCCAAGACAGATTGTACAATGGGATTTTCCCAGTGGCTTGGATCAAAGACCTCCACCAGGCTACTGCCTCACCTTTGAACAACTGAGATACAAACTTTACCACATCCTTATTAGCACAACCACTAATATCTACTACAGTGTCCATCTGCTCCTTTTCCCTCGGTGAAATCCCTGGGTTTGCAAGAGACAAAGTATTTATAGGTGCAACCTTTAGCACGTGGTTCTTGGTTCAGCACAACTCTCTTGGATGGAACACTCCTCTGGTTTGATGAGTGATGAGAATCACTCTTGTGAGCAGTATGAGTTCTTGAGGGTGGCTTCGTATGTGGTACAGATTGGGTCCTTACATGGGTACCACTGGATTCATTGAATTGCCTATCCAAAGCTCTTGTAACAGCATTGTCTATCAATGCCTATAATTCTGCTCCTGCTTCGTTGACTCTGGAGGTGTCATGATTATCTCTGGGGTGACTGTTGACTTCGTCTGACCTAGGCATGTAGCTTGAGTACTACATAAGATAAATGATTTTTAATTTACTCAGAGGTCTATAATAGTTTTATCATTCTTAATGATTTATTAATCATGGTATTTAAGAAACCATTTCGATTAATTTGTTAAGCATATATATATATTCAGGATTTTCGTTATAATAATCCTTAGTTATAATTAAGATATATCAATGGCATAAAGGCCTAGTCATATGGACAGTTTTTAAAATTTTAAATTATGTTCTTATAGGATCAAGGTATTGAGGTTTTACTTATAATTTATTACCTCTTCTTAACAGGGGGTCGAAGACCACAACTGTCTTTTGTCTTATATGACAATGAATATAGCCCGTAGGCATTACCTCTCTATGGATGTTTAATATAATAAAAAGGAATTGGAAAAATCTAATATAAGGATGACTTATGCGATGTTATCGAATCACATTTTGCCAGGAGTATTAACATGTTTTCAGATGTTAACAAGGATTTGAACCTTTTGAATAGGTTTTATCGTCTTGGCCATATTTAGAATGACATGTGGCTAGGTTTTACCTTTAAGATTCTTATTATTTTATTATAATGGTAGGTTTTATAAAAGGAATATTATTTTTCATTTATTTCACATATTATATTTATGCATATAATTTAAAAATGAAAATTTAAACTAATCATTCCATTAAATTTAAGCAAGTATGTAGGATCATTTTCAGACCCAAACGAGTCGTTCAGAAGAGTTCTAATCAATTCAAGAGGCGGAAACAGATGAATTGACTTGGAAAACAGCTTGATTCACACTTAATTGTCTTGTTTTATTGATATAACAAGTTTCCAGATCAGTAGACACGTCGGCAGCACTTCGGTACCGGATTCACGAAAGTTACAAATGATTTCGCATCAAGGGTTTATATAGTGGTGCTAATTTCGCTTGAACATGTTCCAAGCGAAATTAGATTCCAAGCAAAATCTAATTTCACACGGAATTACCTATGTGACACTTTCATGCGAAATTACATATAAACCCTAATTTCTCGAACTACGTGCCCTGATCTAACAATCTTAATAGAAGACTCGATACAAGACGAAGTCGACAGACGTATGCACCAACAGACTCCCCCTCGGATTTGACGAGTCTTAAGTGTCGAGTCTTCACACTCTTCAGTCTTTATCAGTCTTTGGGCTTCTTTTCTCAGTCTTCTCTCTTCTTCTTTCTCTCTTTTACCAAGATCTGAAACTGGCTCTTACATCCTCTTGATCAGATCTCTTGATTCCTTAAGCTCTACATCAACATACTCCCCCTTAAAGATTGCTTGGATCAAAATCTTGCTTTCATAGGTTCTAGAATCGCAACCTGACTCTTTCATAGCCATAACCTGCACATTCTCTACCTCAAAGTAAATTTTACAATTTTAAAATTTTGACAAATTATAAACTTTTTCAAGAGACACCAACTAAGAAATAGTTTTACAATTTTAATCTCTGATGAACCACTTGTATACAAAATATTCAAAATTTTCATTTCAAACAATCTTCTTCATTCCAAACAAACTTTCCCAACCCTGTTGTTCATCATGTTTAGCACTTGGAATTTTGAAAATCAGCTTTGCAACATCAGTTGTCGAAAATCTTTTTGAATTTTCAAAAATTTATGCTAAAACACACTAAAATTTTTTTGGATTTTTGATATTAAAGAAAATATTTTTGTGAGTTTGAGTAAGAGGATCATATCAGATTATGAGACAAATCACTAACACCGTTAAGCTTTAAACATTTTAAGTTCTAAACGATTCACTTAGATTGCCAGTATACTGATCCACTTAAATTTTCACACAAAGTTCAACTGTTTTGAGATACGAGATTAATGTTTTAGAGACTTAAACTTATTCGCGTGTCCCACCTCAGAATATACTCCTGTATCCAGATCCCAATATTCAGTCTTACAGGTGAGTATACCTAGATGATATCTGTAAAGGGGTTAAATGCGAGGGCCGTGAGAGCTCAGGCTATTGCTTCCGCAAAATCAGAGAGATGACGGCTTCGACTTTTGGTGTGTTCCCTTTAGAGAATCTTTTCTTCAACAGCACATGATTAGCATTTTGCAATGTTTCATCATTTTTATGCTGAGGGGGGTGCTATATTTCAAGCAAGCAGTAAAGTATTCTCCGGGGACTAGGCCATTGCTTCCGCAAAATCAGAAGTCCCGGGAAAATACCCCAGATATCACTAAGCATAAGGACCTAGTATCTCAGAAAGAGGGGTCTTTCAAACAAGATTTCGGGGGTTACCCATATATCCGAGAGATGTTCCCCACGAGATAAGCAAGTTTGAAATTTAGGTTTATATCTCGTTACAATCTACTAAATGTGTAAAAACCTACTGGCATATCATCAGTGAGACAGTTTATTACATTTGACTTTCCAATTCTTTGGCATTGTTGTGATCGTCCACCGATGTACTATCATTTCCTCTTTTTTACAACAAAACTCATTTTGATTTTATCATGTTTTTGCCTTTTTCAAATTTTCTAATGTTTTTGGATTTTCCAAAAATTTCTTACTCCCCCTAAAATTCAAAATCATTTAAAGGAAATTTGAAAACAAACTGTACAAATAAAGTGACAACTGTTGCGAATTGCTTCAATTCGCCATCCACTTGGCATAAACAATCAGAACTCCCCCTGACAACAAACTATTTTCCCATTATGATTTAAAAACACTTAAGTTTATATGGTTTTTCCGGAAAATAAGTTTTGTTGATTTTACAAACCACTTGTAGGTTAGGGATCTCATCACATTGTTCTTTCATTTTCAACCTTTTGAAAAATATAACAATTTTAAGTTCAATCAACAAACACCCCTTGTAGAAAATCAAGTACAACTTAATGTCCCTGATTTACCACTTGTAAGTCGAAATATCACAAACATGAATTTCTCAAGAAAGATGCTGATTCCTGCTCCACGATTACCAACTTGGGAGCTCCGGCAAGTCAGGATTTTAGTTTGAAAAAGCTGTCACCCAAGCCTGACTAGCCTTGGGTGATTTTGGCTCACATTTATGCCACCATCTTTTCGATTGATAGAATTCTTTGGCACCTTTAACCTTCCCATCAACCATCTTCCCAAAAATGTGTTTGACATTTTCATTAAACACCTTTTTAGCATCAAATTCTTTCTTACCAATAAAGAATTGATCTGAAATCTCAAATCTACCTTTTGATTTCAGATTTTCCGCCCGCAATGGTGGGAAGTTAACTTCATCCAATGGCGGAACAGAATTTTCAACATTTTTCTTAACAAATAACTCCTCTGATTTTATGGAATCAAATTCATCACTAGAACTTTCATCTGAACTTTTGACAACGCATTTTTGTTTATTTAAATCGACATTTCTTTTGTAAAAACGTTTTGAAACATCACCAGTTTCGAAAGTCGAATTTTTAAACACCTTAGATTTCTCAGTTGGTTGTTTCTTTTCATCAATGTATTTTTCTTTCAATTTTGAGTTAAAAGTAACTCCCTGTTTTGTGTTGTTGCACTTTAGACAATTCCAAGCGATATGCCCAACTTCTTGACATTTAAAAAAGTTTCTTTTGTCAACTCTTGGAACAAATTTCTTCAAATTCTTCTTTCTTTCAGCAAGAAACTCTTGGTTTGACTGTCTCCAAAATGGTTTCTTCTGCTCTTCTTCAGAACTTCTTCCTGCAACAAATTTTGTTTTTAATTTATAATCTTTCTCATTTTTATAATTTTCCGGGGAAATGAAATCTAGACCTTTCTTTTTGAAATTACTGTTATGGTTTGGTTTCTTTTGAAAACCAGAACCAGAACTGTAACCCCTTTTCTTGTTCAATCTCTGTTTAACTCTTGAAGTGTACTTTTTAGGTTTGTCATCAAGATTTAAATCTTTTATTTCAGAAATATTAATTTCTGATAATTTGAAAACCTGTTTGATCATTTCAGATTTGACACTTCTTATTGGAAATTCCTCATCAGAATATAATTTGTCTGAATCATTCAAAGTATATGCTACTTTGATTGGTCCATCATTCAAATTAGATTTTGATAACATGAATTCTTTATTGTAAACCCGCTTGACTGGTGAACTTGGACTCTTTTCTGACGAACTCGAACTTTCAGATTTAGACTCCGACTTTGACTCTTCATCCATATCCAAAACCTGATCGACCACTTTCTTTAACAACTCAGACTCATGATCAGTGTCAGACGCTGAGAATGTGACATCAATATTGTCTGGTAACTCATCAATGATTTCAGACTTTAACTTTATGTTGAGAGCCTTATTTAAACGTTCCTCATTTGGCTTTCTGGGAGAATAACTATTCCAAATTGGGGGCGGACACTTGTTATACTTGACACTTTGTTTCTTACCAGTATCCGTTTCCTTCTCTTTATATTGGAAAGCTTCAAGACCTGCAACAGTAGGATAAAATTTGTCAATCAAATAATCACATGTTGTATAACTCAACAGCAATCGTTTGATTCTTTCACTTTCAATCTTTTCAAGTTCCAAATCCTGCTTTAGCTTTGCACAGTCTTCAATATACTCATTGATGACCTTCTGCTTTGTCATTAAAGTTGAACTCGTCATTGTCATAGCAGCATCAACTTCTAAATTTGTCTTTTTCAGACCATCAACTGTTCTGTTTAGCACGTCGTATGACTCTTTCACATACTTCACATCAGACAACAAATTTTCTTTCAACTCTTCCAGTTCACTAATCTTCTTGTTTTTCTCCTCACAATCTTTGCAAGATTCCAAACATTTATGACAAGGTTTAACGACCTCAACTATCTTTTCAACCTCGACAATATTCTCAATTTCTACAACTTTTTCTACCTCGACGACTTCTCAACTTTGACGAGTTTTTCAACTTCGACAATTTTCTCAATTATCTTTTCCACTTCAACAATATTTTCAACTACTTTTTCTTCATCAACTTCTGTTTTTATCTCACACTCTTCATTTTCAACTTTCTTTGTTAAAATTTCTGCAACTTCAGCTTTCTCGACTTCTAGTTTTTCTTTTTCTTCAGCAATTCTTTTTGCTTCCAATTCTCTCTTCAATCTAGCATCCTTCTTTTCATTCAACATCTCGATCTTATCTGCAAAAAACAAATTAAAACTAAATGAGTCTAAACTTTTTCTTGCATTATTAATGTACGCTTCCTCGTCATCAGTATCATCATCATCATCATCATTTTCTGATGATCTAAAGATCTTCGTTCTTTTGATTCCTTGTTCTTCTAAGATTCTAGCAACAAGTCCTGAACCCGGTGGAATGTATTTATCCCAGCTAAATCCTTCTGCAACCTTTTCATTATCTTGGTCAATTATACCATAACAAGCTCTTTTCTCTTCAATGGTACGTGCATGTGCAGTTTGTGGTTGTTGAGCAATCTGATGAAAAATTGATCTTTGATAATAATTGTTTTTTCCAGACTGATCTTGTCTTCCATTTGCTTCTTTGTTTTTGCATTCACGCTTAAAATGACCTTTTTCTTTGCAACGAAAACAAGTGACCTTTGATTTGTCAAACCCTATCGGAGATGCACTCATTTCTCGAAAATCATCTCTTCCGGTGACTTGTGTAAATTTTTCTGCTCTTCTAACTGCACTGGCTAAGCACCACTTGATGTCCATCAACTCAAGTTCCTCCGCATCAATTTGGTCATAATCCTCTTTGGTAAGCATCGGATTTCCAATTCTGCCAGCAATCAAACTTTCATATGATTCCAACATAGCAACGAGTGATGTCATGTGTTGCTTGGCTATTTCCGGAGAAAGATTTTGACCATTTTGAATGTTCAAGGTAACATTACACTGCAGATTTGTAGAATTCTTTTGTTGAGAACTTGGTGTTGTAAAATTTGGATCAAAGCTTGAATATGAAGACGAAGATCCACCACTTTGTGTCACAGTACTTCCCTTTGTTCCAGAAGAACTATCAACACTGAAACCAGTTTGAATCTTTAGGCTTGGAGTAACTTCAAATTTGTTTTCTCTGTAGTATAAACTCACATCTTGTTGAGCATTTGGATTAGACATGATGGCAGTTTTCTGGATATCCAACTCATGCTCTTCAATCTTCTGAATAAACTGTGCCAGATTCATATTTTCAGATTTTCTCATGTGTTTGAGGATCAACAAATAAGTTCCCCATTTCTGTTGTGGTAATGCATCAGCTAGTTTATCAACCCATTCATCGTCGTCTTTCTTTATTTCCAATCTTCCCATTTCCAAAACCAAATGACAATATCTATCAATGGTATTTTTTGTTGTTTCACCTTCTAAGGCTACAAACATATCAAATGATTTCTTCAGGAAAACCCTTTTGTTCTTGATCATAACTGCACTTCCTTTAAACTTTTGAATCAATGCAGTTCAAATTGATCTTGCAGTACCTTCATGTTGGAGTAAAACAAAGATATATTCTTTAACTGCTTGTTGAAGAATACTGATCATCATTTTTTCACTTGTATATTTCAATTTTTCAACATCTGAATAATCACAGAAAGCCTTTTCAATCCTACGTTCATTTTTCGGTTTTTTGTAGTTTTTCTCTAATGAACACCATGCATCAAACTTATAAGCTTGCACCCAGTTTTCAAATCGATTTTTCCATCCTCTAAAATCTTCAATGTACATAAGCTTCGGCGGTTTTTGATAAGTTCCCGTCTCATTCTCACTGTACAATGTTTCAGCAGTTGTAACTGGTGCAACTGGTGTAGCAAACGCATTGTAGAATTCCTCTTCCATGATTCTGTAATCTGTATCACAAAGTTAACACGGTTCAAAATCAACAAGATTCACACGAAATATGAATTCAAACAAAATCACTTGGAGTGAAATTATCAAACTCAAGCGAAATCAGAATTGGTGCGGAATAAGGTCTTTCAAACGAAATAACTATTCCACGCGAAAATACTCACACGAAATTATGATTTGATACGAAATAAGGTAATTTCATATGAAATAAGGTAATTTCAAACGAAATCACACTTTGGAGCGGAATTAAAACTAATTTCGTGTGGAATTAGGTAATTTCGTGTGGAACGGCTCAAACGAAATTACACTTAGAAGCGAAATTATGAATTTCAAGCGAAATTATGTAATTTCGTTTGAAATCAAGCTGTAATTCCGTACGAAATTATGCTGACGTCATCATTTTCGATCTGTGTTTCAAGCGAAATTACTAATTTTACCACTTTTAGATCAAATTTAGGTCCAAATCTTTCGAGGATTTGTTAAAACACTGTTTCGCATGACATGTATGAAATTCTATCCATTTTGACCGTGAAATGTTGTGAATTTTATAAAAGAAGGTGTAGAAGACAGATTTTATGGCTGTTTTGGCAAGAACTCTTCCTCCTAAGCTCTGATACCACTTGTAGGATCGTTTTGTGACCCAAAAGAGTCTATCAGAAGAGTTCTTATCAATTCAAGAGGCGGAAACAGATGAATTGACTTGGAAAACAGCTTGATTCACACTTAATTATCTTGTTTTATTGATATAACAAGTTTCCAGGTCAGTAGACACGTCGGCAGCACTTCGGTACCGGAATCACGAAAGTTACAAATGATTTCGCATCAAGGGTTTATATAGTGGTGCTAATTTCGCTTGAACATGTTCCAAACGAAATTAGATTCCAAGCAAAATCTAATTTCGCACGGAATTACCTATGTGACACTTTCATGCGAAATTACATATAAACCCTAATTTCTCGAACTACGTGCCCTGATCTAACATTCTTAATACAAGACTCGATACAAGAAGAAGTCGACAGACGTATGCACCAACAAAGTACATGTTTGCCCTAAACGGGACTTTTACAGAAATAACACGCCCACGCAGGGGCTTAAACAGAAATAACATACCCACGCAGGGGTTAACAGAAAGACATGCCCACGCAGGGGCAGAATACAAAAAGACATGCCCAGGCAGGGGCAGAATATAGAAACAAATGTCCACGCAGGGACATGATTACTACACTAAAACAACTAAACAAATAATGGATTTAATGGTCCTTTTTGCTTTTCCCCTTGATTAAGTTCACCAGACCCTTGAACATTCCTCGGTTTTGCCTACGGTATTCCCGAACTTCCTGCCGCACCTCATTAATCCTTTGAAGAATCTCCTGATGTTGCGGTGGCGACATTACTGGCGGCTGCGGGGGCTGCTGATAATGCGGAGGTTGTGGAGGTGGCGGTTGTTGATACCCATATGGTGGGTACCCATAGTGTGGGTATCCAGTTTGATACGGGACTCCAAAGGGATCCTCGGGATGGAGAGCATTGTAATCCCACGCTGCCTGGTATGGGTCAACATTAGCGTAGTTGTAGTTGGTGAGAGCCGGCTGCTCAAAGGGATTATACGCCGCCGCACCGGTGTATGTAGGTATTGGGTCGCCAAAGCCTAACGGTGGTGGCGCGACAGGCGCAGAGTTTACTTCCGAGACGGGGTTTGAAGGCCCACCCATCTGCGGGTCTTCATGGAGTGGTGAGAAGTGGCTGCCACTTGAAGGTTGAGGGGTGCTGATACGCACTCCTCCTCGCACGGACATCCGTGCGTTAGATCTTCTTCGCCTCGGTGACTCCGGAGGCTATTGCTGAGCTGGTGGTGGTGGCGGAGTGACCGCTACAAAACGAGAATCCTCGCAGGGATCCTGCTGTGGCTGCTGCGGCTGTGGTGAGTTGTGGTAACTGGGAGTAAACACCCAGTCGATCTGTCTAAACCTCTCCTCATAGCTGTCGGGACCATTATAAGATGATCCCACAAAAGGTGACCCATCCGAAATTTCGATGGGGTGGTTAGGCTCGGCGGGATCCGTGTCTTCGTCCATGTCCATCGCATGGTCGCCCGAGAAGTGGTCTTCAGGTCCTAGTGGGTTAAAACCCACTGGTTCTCCAAGGTAGTTTGCCGGGTTAAACCGGCTCTGGAAAAAGGGTGTTGGGTCATTAAAAGGTGAGTTGTGACCCTGGAGAGGTATATAAGATTGGTGGGAATTATGGGGCTCGTTTTCAGACTGAGGCCCAAAGGAGTTTTGAAAAGAAGGGGAGGAGCCCAACGAAACTGAGCGCCTTGCTGGTTCAATATAGGCCCTCCAGTTATCTTGAGGACTCCGGCTAAGGGAATCTGACGATGTTCGCCGGTGCGAAGGCCCGGCCTCATGATCATTCGGGGCGACGAGTGGCCCCTTTCCTCTTCCTTTCCCTCTCACTCTTGGTGGCATCTTGTTCAACCTGTCAAAATAATCAAAGGGTACAACAAGAAAATATAAAAGACAAAGTTAGAAGTAAAACAAATTTGGATTAATCCTAAATTCTTCATCTAGACTCGAGTATCAAGGAATGCGCAACTGTGTAACTGAGATTAAACACAAAAGGCTAGTGTTTAATTCACTCAGTGTTGGCTCTGATAACAACCTGTCACACCCCGATATTTCCACGTATTACCTGTGGGCCTGGTGGGGAGTATCGTGACGTAGTTGATATCATCATAGTCAAACAACACAATTTTAAATGCACATCAGAAGCAAAAGATAGATTTATTTCAACCGAATAAATTGTAATATTAAGTATCACAAAATAGTTGAAACAGATCCACAGGCGGATCAAATAAAAAGGAAACATAGTTCATCAGACTTAAATGCATCCAACCTTGCGAGACTCTTAATGATGCTAAGGAGAGGCCAGCCTATTACGCTTAGTACTTGCACTTAACCTTTTTGGGAAAATACGTCAGTTTACACTGGTAAATACAATTAACTGACTCATTTTGAAAATGTTTTAAGAAAATTGATTTGAATGCACAAGGCACAAAACTTTTTATAACGTGGGATAATTATTTATATATAAACTTGTAAAAGAATTACATGTTTCTTATACGTTCAGTAGTCCGGATTGACACCGGGTTAAAGATTAATAGACACACCACATGATATAGTCCCGCGGTGAGTTATTCCCGAAACCGGTGGTTATACCTTATTATTTATATATGCACTGTCGGGTGTACGCCTACACTCCGTGCTTAGGTCGAGGCCATTTCGTAAAATGATGCCAAGGATATCCGGGACATGGTCATTAACCCCCCAAAGGCTTTAATCAAACAAAACAATTTAAACGGGACATTTCAATAAATTAACCTTCATACGATCAAAAATTCAATGCCCGACCAAGCGGTATTTTATATACCGTACCCCAAGCCCGTATAAGGGAAAATAAGTTAAAAGTATTTACCTTTGCAAGTATTAATCACAAACAGCAAGTGCACGTAGCTTTTATCGGGTCTCCTATTCTGGAACAAAGGTTTTTAATAACCTATTAGATTCCTAACGGGTCTTTAATTAAGCCTAAACTTAGACCGGTTAGTTTTAAAAGAAGATACGTTTCAAACGCATGATTAAGCGAAGACCGGAATAGAATGTGATTTAGACCCGACAAGTTTAGAGACTTGTGTAACATGGGTAAACTAAACACATTCTGGATTTTGAGACAAAGATGATAAGGTTTGACCCGTTTCGGTCAATTTATGCAAACTAGTTACATAAACCGAACCGAACACGAAAGAGGCGTAACGGGTAACCAAATGACCCATATACAGGTTTCATAAGTTAATATGCCTTAAATATGTTGTGACATCAGCAAGATATCTTCTATTATGCCCAAAACGGATTTAAACTCAAACTATGCCCCGTAGGGGCATTTTGGTCATTTTAAAGGTTGTAAAAGAGTTTAAATAATAATTTGAGTTACAGGTCTGATATAATCAGTAAAAATACTTAACTTAATAAGTTATATCAGTAGGGTATTACATATATGTGAAATTTATCATTTATAACCAAACTATGCACCTTAGGGGCATTTTGGTAATTTCACATAGGCTTAAAAGGTCAAAACTGGAAATCTGAGTTTAAAACTTTTGCTTACTGTTAATATATAAAATTTTACTGAAAATATCAGTAGGCATCAGACCTTATAAAAATGGTTTTAATACATACTATGCGTTAAAAACGCTTAAAAAGGCGATTTTAAGCGATTTTCGGGTTTTATAAGAAAAGCTGATATTTTTATTATTATTCCAGAAGGCTAAAAATATTTTATTTATCATATTAGATCAGTAGCAAAAGGTTTGGAATCAAAATGATTTGTAAGACTCATTTTATAGGGCAAAAGGGCAAAACCGGTAATTACCGAATCAAGCTTAGAACTCTATGTTATGCTCAGTGTAAAGTTAAATAAAAATCTTCAAAAATCCCAAAATATTATTTTATATCAGTAGGTAATAAGTTTGGTATAAAAAATTGGGTTTAGATAGGATATATGCTAATTACGCCGTTTAATTAATAAAAGCTTTTCATTTACGCTAATGAGCATAACTCCTAATCTAGACCTCAAACTGATGTCAAATTTTAGGGACAAGTTTTTAAATCAGTAACTAAGGTTTCCATTCTTTTAAATTTTCAAAAATCATGTTTTAAGGTCATATGGGCACAATAGTCAACATATAGGCAATAAACGGAAACATGCGTATGAATCGGATAACTAATGAACCAAGTTGTATAATCACAGAGGGTTATACTAACATGAAACCTGGTCCAAATAAAGCTCTAAGGCATTTCTAAATTATGCTCAAACGGGTCAGAACTGAAAGTCAAAGCAGAAGTCAAATTATGCGACTTTCGGTTCCGAATCGAGCCTAAACTGAAAATTGTCGGGTTGAACATGTTTAGACATGTTCTTACATTAATTACCAAGTTATATTAGTGAAAAAACAGGTTGCATGGGTTCTACATTGCTAATTATGCATTAATTTGAATATAAGCTTTCTGTTGACTTTTTAAGATAAACTTTGACCCGATAATTAACCTACTTAGAGTGGGAATCAGATGGTGCCCTTTTAAGGGTTTATTGCCCACATAATTACCAACTCCTAGGTACTTTCAATTTGAAATTTGACTGGACAAATTTTAATAAATTACAAAGTCAAACTCTAATTACAACGGTTTAACTTTAAGCTAATTAACTAAGCTAAACTGAATTAAGGGAGGTTAAGGATACTTACAAGGGTCCTATGCTCGATTAGGTAGCCTAAGAAAACTTGGTTGCTGACCAGAGAGCTCCAGAAATGAAGTTGTGAAGGTTTTCAAATGAAGTGTGAATTGTTGCAACTAAGGAGCTTCTTATATAGGGATTTAGAGTGCACAAGATCATCCCAACTAAGTCTACAGGTGTAATATGATGTCCCCATGTGTCCCTATTGCATGTAAAACTATTGTCCACGCTCCTAGAATCCAAAAACCGTGCTTTTAAGTCGGTTATAGACCTGAACTGGCAGCTGCCAGGTGAATTCTGTCGCTGGCATGCTCACGCGGGCCGCGTAAGCCCCAGGGGAACTCTTACGCGGGCGGCCTGGCCTTCCAGAACCAGCCAAACAAGTTTCAAGTATTTGCAATTCAGTCCCTGGTCCTTTTAAACGTGGTTTCAACTTTATTTCTTGCATTTTCAACCCTCTAACTTGACTTTTAAGGGCTCCATGACATATACAAACTTTGTTAAGTCCTTGGTTAACTTTATGATCACCCGTAAAGCCTTAAATTTCAACGTTGACGCTTTTAACCCCTCGTATACGAATGTTATCATAACTTTCTCATACGATAACGAAACCATGTGAAATTTTTATCACATATTCTAGTGAGTATAATTTATCGTTACATAGCTTTGGGTTCGCTAAAAGGTCACTCAGAGGTATACTTTAAACATGTTGACACATTTACCCCCTATAGTTTGTAATCTCTCACTTTCTTCCACAATTAGCCTCGTATGATCCATAATTCATTCGTTTAAGGGTATAAACATCGTGTAGGGTTATTATAAAGTATATTTATCCAAAGTTTACACTTTGAACCCTTTTATTCACATACTTTCTCTGTTTGTCAACATTAGTCCCTCTAAATCACTTCTTTACACGTTTAAAGTCCATGACACGTGTTTATTGGACACAAATTTTTGATGTGTTACATGCTTCTTCAATTCCTGCATCTCCGTTGGCGCTAGGCGATAGGGTGCTTTGGCAATCGGTGCAGTTCCTGGTATTAGGTGAATTCTAAATTCTACATCGCGATCTGGCGGTAATCTAGGTAACTCTTCTGGGAAGACGTCTGAGAAATAAGATACTATAGAAATATCTTTTAACTCTTTACCTTTGGTGATAATGATTGCCGAAATCATATACACCATTCATCCTTTTCGTGCATAGCTTGCAGCCTTCATCACTGAGACGAATTTTGTGGATTTTGTCGGCTTGTCTCCCTGAATTGTGATCCTTTCGCTAGTAGGCATATGAACTTCTACAGAATTTTGATCACACAAAATTCGTGCATGATTGGCTACCAATCCATTCCTAATACCACATCGAATCCAGCTAGATTCATTGGTAAAAGGTTAGCGGTAAAACTATGACCTAAAAATTCTATCTTTCCTTTATGAAGGATTTCGCTTATGTTGATAGAACTTCCATTTGCCGTCTCCACCGTACAAGCATGGCGAAGTTTAATTAGTGGTTGATTAAGTAATTGGCAGAAAGAAGCATTTATAAAAATTTGGTTTGCACCAAAGTCAAATAATACTTTAGCATAGACATCATAAACGAGAAACGTACCGGCAATTACATCAGGAATGAACTTAGCTTCCTCGGCTGTCAGTATGAATGCTCTGGCATTCTTTATAACAACCCTCCTAAAAATATTTTTGGACACCCTAAATGTCCCTAATTATACCCCGTACGTGAAAACCGGATCCAGCAGTCGCTCGCGGGCCACGACGGAGATCTTTTGTTCTGTCGTGGGGCGCGACGTCCTCCATCTTATCCTGAAACGTGGTGTGCCACGTGGCAGACACGTGGCAAGGCTAGTCAGCTGACTAGTCAAAGCTATGGCCGCCTTAGGGGCTCTCGCAGGCCGCGAAGGCTTAAGCCTTGGTTGTCGCGGGGCGCGACAAACCCCTTGAATAACCTATATAAGGGGGGCCAGGGCTCATTTGATCGTCGTTCATTTCCAAATTCTCTCTCAAACTTTCTTTATAATAGAAATTCTGCCCGAGCTTAATACCCACTATATAGCGAAGCTTTGCCTCGTTGTAAGTACTATAACCCTCATATTACCCTACACGATCGATTTAGGATTCCATAATGCATGTCGGCTCTGCCCGACTCAGTCATTGGAATTCTGTCCCGTGTGTACACCCGATTGATTTAGAATTTCCATAATGCATGTCGGCTCTGCCCGACTCAGTAATTGGAATTCTGTCTCGAGTGTACGGTTAATTTAAATTGGGTTATTTTATTAACACATGTGCATTATTTGATTTAATAGATAATAATCAGGAGATTGTCAGGAAGCCTTAGTATCATCTAAAGTTGCAATGTGAGTAATCCTCTTTTTGTGAAACCTTTTGTAAACTGTTTTTACAAAAAACTCAAATGTTTTAATTTATATTTATTAGTGATTGAGTATTTGTATTCTATAATTATCGTCGGTATGTTGGGGTTTTATATACAAAATTTGTTACTACACTGTGAGTAGTAACATTACCACAAGTCGGGTTGACAGTACCGTGGGTGGTAATTAAAGTAGAAGTATAAACACATGTAATTGCGAGATCGCCCTCAATTCTGTAAAAATGATAAAATATGTTTTGATTAAACAGGGATTCACTCACCAGTATTTCTTGCTGAAAAAATGTTTTAAAACGCGTTTCAGGTAACGTAATATGAAAGCCCAATAGAAGCCAGTTGGAGAGCACTGAAGGCTTGGAATAGTGGCTATAAAAGTTAACTAAATAAACAAGACATTTTGTTTTCAATAAATAGGGCTTATCCCTATAAACTTATTTGTAATGGAAACTTGGGTTTATCCCAATATATTTATTAATTATAAAATGAGGTGTTTTACTCTGATACAATATTTCCTAACTACGGTCCTGATGTATTCCGCTGCCAAATTAATAAACACCGATACCACTCGCTCTGAGTAGCTCGCGACCGCCCGCTCCCGGGCAGGGGTCGGGGGTTGCGACAGAAGGTGGTATCAGAGCTACAACCACTGATTTAAGTCAAAGAAGTGTTCCGCGGACATTGAAATTTCAAAATTCTGTGTTGGGAAATAAATTATGTGATTATGTGTTATGTGTTATTTGACTATTTGTTAGTTTACAGTATGAGTGATCAAGGAACATCGGACGCTTATCGTCATTTAGATAGTTCACAGAAAAATGAGGGAACATCATCCCAGCACGATCCCTCAGGATACTCAGCAGATACAGAAGAGGGAATATTTATATTTAAGGCACAATCGGAGGAACCTTTTACCACTAAGAAAAGAGGTTGGTTTAATAGAGGAGCTCATAAAAGGAGAAAAAGAATGAAAAAGTTACAGCAACAGAGAGCAATAGCCAGGGCCAATAGAGAGGCGGATGCACAAATCCAGGAAGTAACCAGTAGACCACCTTGGGAGGAAGAATTAGATAGATAGTTGGCCAATTTCCATATGTTAGCCACTACAACCGTAGACAATGACCAAAACCAAGTAGCCGAACCTCCAGACCAACCGATGCTAGAATCCCACTCCGAGAACCAACTCTTGATATGATACATGGTTTGATGACAATAGGTCATATTCGGCCTTATACCCTCCTGAAGAAGAATTAAAACCTTTAGAACCTGATCCATGGAAGGAAATCGATAGGACATTTTTTGAAATGAATAGTTGAGACCCCTACGAGGAACCCGTACCTCCACCTGAACCATTAGATCCACCAATGAGTCGAAAACAGGTGCAGGAACTCCATCAGTATGGAAAAGATTTAGTAAATGAGGGGAATAGAATCAGACAGATAGGAGAATGACTAGTTTGGAAATATGATGAGAGGGAAATGCAATACTGGATGAACGACACCTAGTCCATAACTAGATATACGTGTAATTTTGTACTATATATATATATATATATAAGTACGGATGCATAGTATTTTTCATTTTCAGTTGTAATTTGTAATAGACGCATATATATATGAAAAAGAGTAAAGGTCGCAATGATCGACGATTTTGACAAACTTGTTCGTGTGATTGTGTACAAATAATTGTATTCAATTCAATTCTATGATAAATAAATATCTGATAAATGTTTACAATTCAGATGGACAACGAAGTAAATCAAGAAAACCAGAATAATGAGAATAACGGAAACCAAATAGATAAAAGTGTCATTCAACATATAGTAGCACAAGGAATTATAGATGCCATGCCTTATATTATCAAGACTGTTAAAGAAGCAGATAAATCTGCAAATGGCAGTAAACGTCAACACACTGAACCCAGTCACAGTGTGAATAATGACAATGGACCTATTATCCAAGCTCTAATTCCTAAAAGAAGAAGAACTGCTCCATACGTTTGTTCTTTTAAAGAATTCTTGGCCTGCAAACCAATAGAATTCTCAGGAAATGAAGGAGATATTGCTACCTTACGTTGGATAGAAAAGAGGAAGCAGTCATAAAAATAAGTAAATGCGCAGACGAAGATAAGATTATGTTTGCTTCTAATCTGTTTAAAAATGCAGCCTTAGAATGATGGAATACTATTATCCAGTCTAGAGGAAGTGACAGAGTTTATAATATGGAATGGATCAACTTTAAGGAAATGGTTGAAAGAAAATTATGTCCTCCTAATGAAAAGAAACAAATAGCCAATAAGTTCCTAAATCACAGAATGACTGGAATAGACTGCAAAGGTTACACTACCATATTCTTCGAATATGCTAGAATAGTACCATCCTTAGCCTCACCCAAACCAGTACTAATCTCCCATTATATTTGGGGATTAATTAGTGAGATTAGACATGTAGTCAAGGAAGCTAAACCGCAAACCATAGAAGAAGCAGTAGAACTAGCCAATACCTTGACTGACGAACTGGTACGTACGCAAGAAGAAAACCAGAGGAAGAACCTAGCTCCAAGGCTTACACAGGAATTCGGTTTTAGTAATTCATACCGTAGAAAGGGAACAAGTTCTTCTGCACCCTATTGTAAGAATTGCAAAATCTCTGGACACAAGGAAGAAGACTGTAGAAGGAAACCCAGCAATGGAATATGATTCAATTGTGTAGAAAAAGGACACATTAGATCGAACTGTCCGAAACTAGCTCTAGCCATGCCCAACAAGACTAAGACGGCAGAAGCACCCAAGAAGAATGCCAGAGCCTTTGTTCTGACAGCTGAGGAAGCCAAGATGATTCCGGATGTGATCGCCGGTACGTTTTTAGTTAATGACATATTTTCCAAAGTATTAGTTGACTCTGGTGCAAACCAAAGTTTTATCAGTACTTCTTTCTACCAATTTCTTGACCATCCCTTAGTCAAACTTCAACAAGACTGTACGGCCAATGGAGAATCTGTTAAGATAAGTGAAATCTTGCAGGGAGTAAGAATAGAAATCCTAAACCATAGTTTCTTTGCTAACCTTTATCCAATGAATCTGGCTGTTTTCGATGTTGTATTAGGAATGGATTGGTTGGTAGCCAATCGTGCTAGTATATTATGTGATCAAAAGTTAGTACAAGTAAGTACACCAAGCTGTGAAAGATCACAATTAAAAGAGATAAGCCAACTAGATCGATGAAATTCATCTTTGTGATTGAAGCTGCAAGTTATGAAAGGAAAGGAGGAATAGTATATATCATTTATGTAATCATTAATACTAAAGGAAAAGAATTAAAAGATATTCCTGTAATATCTAAATTCGCAGATGTTTTTCCCGAAGAGTTACCTGGATTACCGCCTGATAGAGAGGTTGAATTTAGAATTCACCTAATACCAGGGACGGCGCCGATTGCCAAAGCACCATATCGATTAGCACCAACGGAAATGCAGGAACTGAAGAAGCAATTGGACGAACTTCTTAACAAAGGTTTTATACAACCAAGTTCATCCCTGTGGGGAGCACCGGTGTTGTTCATTAAGAAGAAAGATGGATCGATGCGGATGTACATTGACTATCAAGAATTGAACAAAGTCACGATTAAGAATCGGTACCCATTACCGAGAATCGATGATATGTTCGATCAACTTCAAGGAGCTCGATTCTTTTATAAAATCGATTTACGCTCTGGATATCATTAACTGAAAGTACAGGAAGAGGATATTCCTAAAACTGCTTTCAGAACGAGATACGGTCATTATGAATTTACTGTCATGCCATTTGGTTTAACCAATGCCTCAGCCGCATTTATGGACATGATGAACAGGATATGTAAACCATACCTGGATAAATTCATAATTGTCTTTATAGATGATATTCTTATTTACTCTAAGAGTAAAGAGGACCATGCAGCCCATCTGCATACGCTCCTCACATTATTGAGAAAAGAGAAGCTTTATGCTAAATTCTCAAAATGTGAATTTTGGTTGCAAGAAGTGCAATTCCTAGGACATCTGGTTAATCATGAAGGAATTCATGTGGATCCAACAAAGACCGAGGCAATTACTAAATGGAAAGTCCCTGAGTCACCAACAGAAGTACAAAGTTTTCTTGGATTGGCAGGATATTATAGACGATTTATCCGCAATTTCTCTAGAATAGCCATTCCATTAACTAAATTGACCTGCAAATCAGTTAAGTTTGAATGGGGACCAAAACAGGTAGAAGCTTTTAAGATTCTTAAGCAGAGATTAACCAACGCACCCATACTTGCATTACCAGAAGGAACTGAAGACTTTGTAGTCTATTGTGATGTATCTAAGTTAGGATATGGATGTGTGTTGATGCAGCGTCAAAAGGTTATAGCCTATGCCTCTAGACAATAAGAAACATGAAGAGAATTATACAACCCATGACCTAGAATTAGGAGCCATAGTTTTTGCCCTTAAGATTTGGAGACACTATTTGTATGGAAATAAATTTGTTGTCTTCACTGATCATAAGAGTTTAAGGTATATCTTCGGGCAAAAGGAATTAAATATGAGACAGAGACGCTGGATGGAAGTTCTTAGTGATTATGATCGTGATATCCAGTATCATGCTGGAAAAGCCAATGTAGTAGCTGATGCTTTAAGTCGAAAGTATCATGAAAACCAAAGCGAGTACGTTCTCTTAGATTAAATCTACAAGTAGATTTAAATGAACGAATTAGAGACGTACAGGAATCAGCAATCAAGGACGATGCTGAAAAATTAAAGGGAATGATTAAGGAATTAGAACAAGGAATAGATGGAATTTAGAAGTTCCATAAGAAAAGAATATGGTTACCTAAACAAGGAAACTTACGTCATAGAATTCTAGAAGAAGCTCATAAATCTAAGTATACGATACATCCTGGATGTGATAAGATGTATCAAGATTTAAGAAAGAATTTATGGTGGATAGGCATGAAAAAGGATATAGCTAATTATGTTGCTAAATGTTTAACTTTTCTCAAGTTAAAGCTGAACATCAAAAACGATTAGGATTATTGCAACAGTTAGAAATGCCTACATGGAAATGGGAATTGATATCAATGGATTTTGTTACTAAATTACTCAAGAAAAGAAAAGGAAATGATACAATCTGGGTGATTGTAGACAGATTGACTAAATCTGCTCATTTCTTACCTATGAAGGAAACTTTCAGTATGGAACAGTTAGCCAAGCTATATGTAAATGAAGTAGAGCACAGCTTACCATCCCCAGACGGACGGACAAAGCGAAAGGACAATCCAGACTATGGAAGATATGCTTAGAGCTTGTGTAATTAATTTCAGAGGAAATTGGGACAATCATTTACCATTAATAGAATTTTCCTACAATAACAGCTATCATACTAGCATTAATGTTGCACCCTTTGAATCACTTTATGGACGAAAGTGCAGAACTCCAGTCTGCTGGGCAGAGATTGGAGAAAAACAATTATGTGGACCAGAAATAGTGCAGGAAGCAACAGATAAGATAATTTAAGTCAAGGAAAGACTAAAAGCAGCACGAGATCGTCAAAAGAGTTATGCTGATAACAAACGAAAACCATTGGAATTTCAAGTTGGAGATAAAGTATTGTTAAAAGTTTCTCCATGGAAAGGAGTAGTCAGATTTATTAAGAGAGGGAAGCTAAGCCCTAGGTATGTTAGACCTTTTGAGATTATTAGAAGAATAGGACCTGTAGCTTATCAGCTACAACTGCTAGAGGAAATGGCAGAAATACATGATGTATTTCATGTAAGTAATCTCAAAAAGTGTTTAGCAGACGAATCGTTAGTGATACCTCTTAAGGACATAGAGGTAAATGAGAAACTCAAGTTTATCGAGAAACCCGTTCAAATTGAAGATAGAAAGATCAAGAATCTTAAACATAAGAGATTAGTTCTGGTCAAAGTGAAATGGGATTCCAAAAGAGGACCAGAATACACATGGGAACTCGAGTCAGAGATGCAAAGGAAATACCCACACCTGTTCCAGTAGATCTCGAGGACGAGATCCAAAACAATGTGGGGAGGATATAACAACCCTCCTAAAAATATTTTTGGACACCCTAAATGTCCCTAAATAGACCCCGTACGTGAAAACCGGACCCGGAATAACCCTACACTTGTAAAAATCAACAAAAACAAGATCCAGCAGTCGCTCGCGGGCCGCGACGGAGATCTTTTGATCTGTCGTGAGGCGTGATGTCCTCATTCTTATCTGGAAACGTGGCGTGCCACGTAGCAAGGCTAGTCAGCTGACTAGTCAAAGCTATGGCCGCCTTAGGGGCTCTCGTGGGCCGCGAAGGCTTAAGCCTTGGCTGTCGCGGGGCGCGACTGACCCCTCGAATAGCCTATATAAGGGGGGCCAAAAGGTTCATTTGATCGTTGTTCATTTCAAAATTCTCTCTCAAATTTTCTTTATAACAGAAATTCTGCCCGTGCTTAATTACCCACTATATAGCGAATCTTTGCCTCGTTGTAAGTACTATAACCCTGCTATTACCCTACACGATCGATTTAGGATTCCGTAATGCATGTCGGCTCTGCCCGACTCAGTCATTGGAATTCTGTCTCGTGTGTACACCCGATTGATTTAGAATTTCCATAATGCATGTCGGCTCTGCCCGACTCAATCATTGGAATTCTGTCTTGAGTGTACGGTTAATTTAAATTGGGTTATTTTACTAACACATGTGCATTATTTGATTTAATAGATAATAATCAGGAGATTCTCAGGAAGCCTTAGTATCATCTAAACTTGCAATGTGAGTAATCATCTTTTTGTGAAACCTTTTGTAAACTGTTTTTACAAAAACTCAAATGTTTTAATTTATATTTATCAGTGATTGAGTATTTGTATTCTACAATTATCGTCGGTATGTTGGGGTTTTGTATACAAAATTTGTTACTACACTGTGAGTAGTAACATTACCACAAGTCGGGTTGACAGTACCGTGGGTGGTAATTAAAGTAGAAGTATAAACACATGTAATTGCGAGATCGCCCTCAATGCTGTAAAAATGATAAAATATGTTTTGATTAAACTGGGATTCACTCACCAGTATTTCTTGCTGAAAAAATGTTTTAAAACGCGTTTAAGGTAACGTAATATGAAAGCCCAATAGAAGCCAGCTGGAGAGCACTGAAGGCTTGGAATAGTGGCTATAAAAGTTACCTAAATAAACAAGACATTTTGTTTTCAATAAATAGGGTTTATCCCTATAAACTTATTTGTAATGGAAACTTGGGTGTATCCCAATATATTTATTAATTACAAAATGAGGTGTTTTACTCTGATACAATATTTCCTAACTACGGTCCTGATGTATTCCGCTGCCAAATTAATAAACACCGATACCACTCGCTCTAAGTATCTCGCGGCCGCCCGCTCCCGGGCAGGGGTCGGGGGTTGCGACATAAGGTGGTATCGGAGCTACATCCACTGATTTAAGTCAAAGAAGTGTTCTGCTGACATTGAAATTTCAAAATTCTGTGTTAGGAAATAAATTATGTGATTATGTATTGTGTGTTATTTGACTATTTGTTAGTTTACAGTATGAGTGATCAAGGAACATCGGACGCTATTCGTCATTTAGATAGTTCACAGAAAAATGAGGGAACATCATCCCAGCCCGATCCCTCAGGATATTCAGCATATACAGAAGAGGGAATATTTATATTTAAGGCATAGTCGGAGGAACCTTCTACCACTTAGAAAAGAGGTTGGTTTAATAGAGGAGCTCATGAATGGAGAAAAAGAATGAAAAAGTTACAGCAACAAAGAGCAATAGCCAGGGCCAATAGGGAGGCGGATGCACAAATCCAGGAAGTAACCAGTAGACCACCTTGGGAGGAAGAATTAGATAGACAGTTGGCCAATTTCCATATGTTAGCCACTACAGCCGTAGACAATGACCAATTTTTAAGACTGCTTCAGTGTTTTCTCTACAGCGTAAAGCTAAAATGGCTTCTTCGTTGCCCGAGAGTTCTATTGGTTTGTACGACAAGAATTATTTGTAAGAACAACCATAAGAGATGGTTTTCTTTCTTTTTGAAATCGGAGCTTTGATTAGAATACCGTTATCTCCATTCACACTGTGACTCAGCTCCGTGTGCGTACGTTTACTGCCTATTACATTATTATCATTTATCGGCTTTTTATTAATAGCGTCGATAATAAATGGATGGCATCTATTATTTCTTGAGCTACTATGTGTTCTATTGCACTTTTATCCACTTGGATTCCGTTATCATTATTATTCTGAACTTCCAGATTTACTTCGTTTGACATCTGAATTGCAAACATTATCAGGTGTTAATATCATAGACTAATTTAAATAAACAAATATCCAAACACATTTAACCAAAATCATCGAACATTGCTTCGTTCTATCTTTTTTTTTATATATTATGCATCAATACAAACTACAAATATAATTCTACAAGCTAGTAATTATATGCGTCGATACATATATGTATGTGATTGTTATGGGTGGTTTTCTGAACCTATATCCTGAATTATATTCTGACTATATTACTTTTGATTGTGATCAGGATACCGGATCAGTATATTGGTAACATCCTGATGCAGTATCCTGGTAATAACAAATTGTTCACGTGCAGATTAGTAAGGCTTGCCTATAACATTCAAGTGGACTGCTTATCCTGAAGACTCAGACTAAACGGTTGAGAAGAGAACGTTGAAGCCGCAAAGAAGGGGTCTCCAACATTCAAAGGGGAATCTTCGAAGTATCCCTTATTTTTAGGATAGTTTGTTATTTCTTTTTACTATATAAAGGAATGTACGGATTAATAGGTACACACAATTTTTCACACACTTCTTCTCTCTACAAGCTACAATCACTCTCAATCACCAACACTTACACTCGAAACTCGTTGTAACACTAAGTTGATCCGTATCATATCCTGCACTGTATCCTTGTTATGGGTGAAATTCTGATCCCATATCCTGGATAGTATCTTGAATTATATCTTGATTACATAATATATGTTCGTAACCAGGATGCTGAATCAGGATATTGGTAACATCCTGATACTGTATCCTGAGGATTACTAATAGATTGTGTGCAGGAGTACGAGTAAAAGTTCACAACGTTCATGAAGACCTCTTCCCCTGAAGTCTCGGTCCAAGTTGTTCGAGGAAGAACGTTGAAGCCGTATTAATTGGTCTTCAACGTTTACATGAGAATATTCGCTGGCATCCCCCTCTTTTAGGAGATTTTATTTTCATTTGTAGCTATAAATATACGAATAAACCAGATCACATAGGACATCACATTCACTACTCTCGAGCTCTCATACTTTCTCTCGCAATTTATACACTTTCTGAAAAACATTGTAACACTTAGCAACGATCTGGTCAATATCCTGCACTGTATCCTGACATTTGAAGTAATAAGAAGAACAAGGCAGCTGCGATTGTCAGCTCCCAAGGTTTTGTGCCGGCGATCTAGATTGATCAAGGGCTTTCCTCGTACATCTCGTGTCACCCTTTACTTTTTTGCTCATTGTTTGATTATAGATATAGCTCGATATCCTGAGCTATATCCTGAAAACTGTTTTTGCAAACAACCAAACCAGGATATTTTTTATACACATTCTTAGCACACTACCCCACAAAACTAATTTGATCACTTAATTGCTTAGGTAGTTTTTTACCAAAACAATTTGGCGCCCACCGTGGGAAAAGTGGTGCTATTTATACTAAAATCTTTCGTAAAATCATTACTTGGTTTTCTGTTTTCAAAACTTTTTGCTACACTATTTTCAATGGCCTCAAAATCAAACATGAGCTTTTCTACCGTGTCTGCTACCACCTCTGCAACAGTTGGTTTGGTGCTTCCACCACCTCCAAGGACGCAACCCTCTTCACAGCCTCAGGCTCCTCCAAGAAGGACCAAAACTCATGTGGCTCGGGATATTATCCCCACTCAGAATGCTCAAGAATCTGCTGCCTCAGGGAGAACTCCTATTTTGGCTTCTAATGATGAAATTCTAACTTTGTTTGGTAGTATACAGGATCAAATGAAGCAACAGCTGGAAACCAACCAAATGTTGATGAGAGAAATACAACTCTTGAAATCTAGCTCGAGTATGCCTGCTGAGGATATTGTCACTCCTTTGCAACCTAGAGCACTGAACTTCGGCTCGGCAGTATATACTGAGGATAATCAGGGCAACATTGTACCAACTCATTCCCATAGTCATAATCTTGAGATACCTTCATCGGTCAGGGTATCAACTGTGAGAGGATCAGGATATGGCCAGAATCCTCAGGCAGGTAACGTGTCTAATAATGCTAATACTTTTGCCACTAATGGTATTGGATCTTTGCAGGATACAGGTGTGACATCGGCACTTTCCAAGGAGCTTCAGAAGTTAAAGGACATGATATCCAGTGTACCTGGGGTGGTCCAGCCGATCCCAGAAGTATCCTAGGATAGCCACATGATATCCCAACTTGCATATCTTATATGTGATGCTGAAATCCCAAAAAGATTTCAAACCCCCAACATGAAGCTCTATGACGGAACCACGGATCCTGAAGAGCATATTGCTCAGCATAAGGAATGGATGGAAATTAACCCTATCCCTCCGGATCTCAAGGAAGCATTCCTCTGCATGGGTTTTGGCTCTACTCTAACAGGTTCCGCCTTAAAATGGCTCTTAAACGTTCCACCTCATTCAATTACATCATTTGCTCACTTAGTCAATTTATTTAATTGTCAATTTTCTTGCAGTCGAAGTTTTGAAAAACTAACCAGTGATCTCTACAGGATAACTCAAGGACCTTAGGAATCCTTAAGGGATTACATGAACAAGTTTAGCAGGGAATATTTGGATATCCCACATCTTGATGTTGCAACAGCTGTGCAGGCTTTTAAGATGGGGTTGCAAAAAGATTCTCAATTTTACCAGGATCTTGTAATGAACCCTTGCAGGAACCTGGATGAAGTTCGAAACAGGGCTTTAAGATATATTCGACGGGAGGATGACAAAAAGATGCAAGAGAGGATGAATTCATCCTCAACCTACGAATCATCCAACAGGAAGTCGGAATCCTCGTACAAACCATATCGCTCTAAGCCATATGGTAGGAATGACAGCAAGAAAGTGAATGCTGTTGAAGAAGAGGATCCTGAGGAGTATCTTGAATTGTCAGAATATTGTTTTTCTGTTAATATATCTGAACTAATGTATACTATGCAGGGTTTGGGAGACAAAGCAAGGTGGCCTAGGAAAAACCAACAAAAAGCTGTTTGGAAGGATAAATCCAAGTGGTGTTCCTTCCATGAGGATTTTGGACATGTTACAGAGGATTGCATAGCCCTGAGGAAGGAAATAAGCTACCTACTAAGCAAAGGATACCTGAAGGATCTCCTGGGCAGAAAGAAGAATAAGGGTCAGGATACTCAGAAGGATCCTGAACGAGCAGCATCATCTCTAGCCGACGCCAAGATAATTAACTTTATTTCAGGATGATCTGACATTTGTGAAACCTCTTATTCTATAGCAAAAAGACATGCAAAGGAGGCTAAGGCAGAACGGGGAGACAAGCCAACCAGGATGACAACCCTCACAACTGATAAAGTGATCACGTTCGACAGTGATGACATGGATACTGTCCAGGATCCCCATCATGATGGTTTGGTAATAACTTTATATATTGCTAATCATTTTGTGCGCAGGATACTGGTGGATAATGGCAGCTCCATCAACATTATTCAACTGGAAACATTGAAGAGGATGAATGTTTCCCCAATGGATATCACTTCAAAATCCACTGTACTTGTTAGGTTCAGTGGAGAGGCCAAGAATACTGTGGGAGAAATAAAGCTGCCAGTATATGTTGAAGGAGTCAACTCAATGCAACGCTTCTGTGTCATGGACTCCTTATCCTGCTACAATATCATATTGGGCAGGTCGTGGATCCATGATATGAAAGCTGTGCCATCGACCTATCATCAGTGTATCAAGATCCCTACCCCTTGGGGGGTTGTCAAAGTGGAAAGTGATCAACAGGAGGCAAAGGAATGTTATTCTTCCTCAATGAAATCCTCAACAAAGCCTAAGGCAGGATAGCAATTAAAGATGCGAGCCCAGGATATCGTGGAGGATTCAGAGCAGGATGTTAAAAAAAATATCCTGGACTAGGATAATCTAGATATCTCGGTGCTCGTAGGAACCAATATCTCTCAGGATATTGAGGATCAGTTAACTAACTTTTTGAAATGCAGGATGTCAACTTTTGAATGGAAGCATGAGGATATGACAGGTATTTCTAAAGATATTATCACTCACAAGCTTGGAATTGACAGGTCTTTCAAGCCTGTTCAGCAAAAAAGAAGGAAGTTTGCTCCTGAACGAAATACATTTATTCAAGAGGAAGTTGAAAGATTATTGAAGTCCAAGATGATCAGGGAAGTCAAATTTCCAAAGTGGCTAGCAAATGTGGTTGTGGTTCAAAAGAAGAATGGGAAATGGAGAGTTTGTGTAGATTACACAGACTTGAACAAAGCATGTCCTAAAGACCCATTCCCTCTACCTCATATAGACTCGATGGTGGATGCAACTGTCGGTCATGAGATGTTAACCTTCATGGACGCATCCTCAGGATTCCAGCAGATTCAAATGAAACCTTCAGACCAGGAGGATACTGCTTTCATGACACCAACATGTATTTATTGTTATACTGCTATGCCTTTTGGTTTAAAAATGCAGGTGCAACGTACCAAAGATTGGTGAACATGAGGCTTAAAGACAAACTGGGGGACACCATGGAGGTGTACATTGATGACATGGTAGTGAAATCTAAGAAGGCTGAGGATCACCTCCAGGATATTAAAGGAGCATTTGATATCCTGGATCAGTATAACATGAAGCTAAATCCTGCCAAGTGCCATTTTGGAGTGGGGGCAGGAAATTTTTTAGGATATATGGTGACTAAAAGGGGGATAGAAGCAAGCTCAGAACAGATCAAAGCCATCTTGGATATCAAGTCACCTTCCAACATGAAAGATGTACAAAGATTGACGTGACAAGTAGCAACGTTGAACAGATTTATATCAAGATCCTCAGAGAGATGTAAAGATTCTACGATATCCTGAAGAAAAACAAGAAATTCGAATGGGGAGAGAAGCATGAAGCAGCCTTGCAGGAATTGAAGCAATATCTTTCAACTGCACCTCTATTAATGAAGCAATATCTTTCAACTGCACCTCTATCTTGCAGTATCAGGGAATGCCGTAAGTGTTGTTCTGGTAAAGGATCACGAAGGTCAGCAGTATCCTGTCTATTATGTCAGTAAAAGTTTATTAGATGCTGAAACTAGATATTCTTATTTAGAAAAGTTGATATTAGCCCTAGTTATGGCGTCAACTAAGCTTGGAAACTATTTTGAGACACATAGGATTCTTGTTAAAACTAATTATCCTGTTAAAAATGTGCTTAGGAAACCTGAGATGTCAGGTAGAATGGCTAAGTGGTCGGTAAAATTAAGTGCCAATGATCTAGTATATGAACCTAGAAATGCTATAAAGTCTCATGCTCTAGCAGACTTTGTAGCTGATTTCAGTAGTGATATTCAAAATGAAGTAGACCTAGAAGTCCAACAACTAGGAGAAACCTCAAAATCCTGGACATTATATACTGATGGTGCATCTAATGTGAGAGGTGTAGGATTGGGTATACTTCTAAAATCGCCACAGGGGGACATATTACCCGAGGCTATTAGGTGCGAATTTCCTGCTACTAATAATGAAGCAGAATAAGAAGCTTTAATTGCAGGTTTAGAGTTGGCTAAGAACATGAATGTTAGATATTTGCAAGTATATGTTGATTCATTGTTAATTACTAACCATTTTATTGGGTCCTATGCAGTGAAAGGTGAAAGATTAATCGAATATCTTGAAATTGTCAAAAAATTAGCAGGATATTTCGAAGTTTTTACACTTGAACAGGTACCAAGAGAGCATAATGCTGAAGCAGATGCCTTGGCGAACTTAGGATCATCAGTCAGAACACCAAAAGGAACTCAGATACCAATGCTACATATCCTGTATCCTGCAATGGATCTTTTCAAATCTCAGGATAAGGAAGTAGCAAGTATCCAGGATCTTGATGATGAGTATCCTGAGGAGGATCCTAAGTCCTGGACGGCCCCAATCATGAAATACCTCAGAGAAGGACACATCCCAAAGGACGAGAATCCTAAGGCTTTTAGGATGAAGGTATCTCGATTCACTATTATAAATAATATTCTATATAAGAAATCTCTTGCAGGACCATACCTGAGGAGCTTGGAGGATCCCGAAACTAAGGAAGTACTTCAGGATATGCACGAAGGGGATTGTGGTAACCATACTGGGGGCAGATCGTTATTTTTGAAGGTGTTAAGAACAGGATACTTTTGGCCGACAATGAGGAAAGATGCTGCAGAATATGCTCGAAGATGTGATGCGTGTCAAAGGCACATCAATATACTGCATCAACCTGCTGAACCACTATATCCTATTGCTTCCCCTTGGCCATTTATGAAGTGGGGTATGGACGTAGTGGGAAAATTGCCAAAAGCTCCAGGAGGAAAAGTTTTTATGCTGGCAATGACGGATTATTTCTCTAAATGGGTTGAAGCTGAGGCGTTTGTTCAAGTCAGAGACCAAGAAGTAGTATCCTTCATAAAAAGGAATATCCTGACTAGGTTTGGGTTACCAGTTGAGATAATTTGTGACAATGGCTCTCAGTTTATAAGTAAGAGGACTACTGACTTTTGCAAGAGTTGGGGAATCAAAATGATCACATCTACTCCAGTACATCCTCAAGCAAATGGACAGGTAGATTCCTCGAACAAGATAATTGTCAACAATTTGAGGAAAAGACTAGGAGCTAAGAAAGGAAGATGGGCAGAAGAGTTACCCTTTGTTTTATGGGCTGATAGAACAAACAGTAAAGAGTGCAACTGGCCAAACTCCATTTTCCTTAGTATTTGGAGCAGAAGCGGTGATCCCGACAGAAATGGTGATACCTACAGCAAGATCCAATCTCCGGGATCCTGAGAAGAATCCTGAAGCTCTATGCCATGAATTGGATACTATCGATGAGACTAGGGATGCGGCAAAATTGAGAATGGAAGCATATCAACAGAGGATATCCAGAGCATATAACAAGAATTTAAGGACTAGAAGGTTTCAAGTTGGAGATTGGGTGTTAAGGAAGGCTTTTCAGAATACTACTAATCCTGTTGATGGGAAGCTTGCCCCAAAACGGGAAGGACGTTATGAAGTTGAATCAGAATCTAGGAAAGGAGCATACCGACTCAAGAATATGGAAGGGGATATGCTACCAAGATCCTGGAATGCTATACACCTTAAGCTCTATTTCAAGTGAGTTTAGAATTTAATTTCTAACTCAGGATGGTATGAATTCTATTTCTTTTAAATATGTTTGATTTTATTTTATTCCTTTTGAACCCAATACTGACTTAAGCATCGGAGGGGTGTTAGCCAAGCTAACACCCACCTTAGTTCAAGGTTATTTTGCAGAATATGCTTCAGGATATAGCTCCAGGATATACACTCAGGATAATTCGAAAGATTAGAGGACTGGCCCCCTCTCTCACGTTTAAGGGATCCTTATCCCTTCAGAGGTTTAAAGGCATTCACCTTTCTCTCGAGTTGGGTTTAAACACCCCGCCTAGAGCGCAAGTTATCCAGGAATAGTTCAAGATAGCGAGACTAGTTCATGTAAAAGTGGCTGAAAATTTCATTATTATTCGCTATATCCTGGATCCTTAAGGTATATGGGGATTGATCACCCTCTCTCACGAAAAGGTATTTTCATACTCTCTAAGGTTTAAAGGTTTTCACCTTTCTAAGTCTTGGAGTTTATACACTCCCGCCTGTAGCGCATGAAACTCAGGGTTTATCCCCAGCATATTAAGGGTTTATCCGTAGGATATTCAGGGTTTATCCCCAGAAAAACTATAGTCTAAGGACAGGTTTCAAACAAAATATGGCTATGTTTACATTGAGAAATTCCTAAGTCTTCAGATATGCTGAACACAGGGGACATACACCTTAATACAATTCAAAGGATGGACTAAATTTCTAAATGTGCATTGGGGACATCCATGGGATGGAAGATTGGAATCAACTCTCTAAGAGTCTTTGGTATGATCTCTCTTTTTTTATCCTTTGAAATCTTATCTGAGTAACTTAAGTTTTTTGAGTTATGTAGCAGTATCCTGATCAGGATATTTTTCAGAATACTTTTCAGGATATTCTCCCAAAATGTTTCCTAGGATATTTAAGGAGGAATGCTTTTAAAATTAAACACATGCGATAGAAATACAACAATAAAGATAAGGATGAAAAGTTAGTCATTTATTATTCACAAGCAAAAGGTTGCACTATTGGCTTCATCTCAAAATGAGACCCATCCACCAACAGTGCAAATAGTTCTAAAATATATTTACCTAAACAGTTGAAGGCTTCATCTTGAAACCCAAGATCCCTCCACCTTCGATTGTTGATTGTTCAAAAGCATGCTAACATTGATGACCAAGGGCTTCGTCCTGAAACTCAGGATCCCTCCACCTTTGCCCATCATATTGTATCTAAGTGCAGGAAAAGTAAATGCAGGAAAAGTAAATTGTTTTGGGTTTATAAACCATCATTCAAATTTAAAAAAGTGGGCTCCGGCCTAGGCATCAATATCCATCATCGCCCACTTGAATGCCCTCACACAGCGGCATCACCACCATCCTTCTCCGTCTTCTCAGCTTCAGCACCCTGAGCATCATCCTCTCCGGTATCCTCACCAGCATCCATTCCAGCATCCTTCTTCTCTCCAGCCTTGTCCACCACCTCGGCTGCCTTAGAAGTCTCTCCAGCTCCAGCTTTGGCAGGATATGGCACAGGATTGCCTCCAAGCTCCTTAAGCTTTGCCACTCAGGAGTCAACCGGCCAGGATGGGCACTCAAGACCTGTCTCCTTAGCCTCATAAGCCATCTTAATACGAGCTTGTAACAGGGAGACAACGACAGAGTTTTTTATTCCTTCTCGAAAGGAGATCATGGCCTGTTCGTGCTCAACGTGGATGGTTGCCAGCTTCACTTCGGCATCCTGAGTGACCTTCTTCAGCTTATCCTCATAATGTCGGGTCTTGGCTTCAGCAATGGTGCCCTGGTAAGCTATGGTGGTCTCGAGTTGTTTGATCTTAGCCTCGTAGAGCTTGGCTGTACCACAGGCATCAGTATAAAGATGGAGCAGAAGCTGGAGACCCTGAAATTTAGGATACAGGTAAAAGTTAAAATTTACTAACCAGGATATTCCATCAGGATATATATGCAGGATGTAGTACCAGGATATTACCTTATTAAGGAAGGAAGTCATCGGCTCTAAGGAATCGGTAAAGCTAAGTTCTTCATAAGAGAACCCTTCAGAGCCTGGAGTACTGGTCTCGGAACCCTTTCTCTTCTTGGACGTAGAAGTCCGGGTTCTTGGGTTAGGTCTGGGAACAGGGACCGGTTTGGAGCTGGTGGTAGCAAGGGTTTCCTTCTTGACGTTGACAGGAGTGGGATAGCTGTCAAGCTCATCAAGGTCCAAGAGGATTGGAACTTTGCTGGCATCTGCATACAGGGAGCAACTTTAAAACCCTTTTCATAACAATATCAAATAAAAAATATCTATGCAGGATATTTACCAGGATTCTTACCAGACATGTTTGAGCTGGAATGTTGACTTGAAGATGCTGGGTAAGGATTGAAACCTCTTTCAACTTCTGGAAGAAGCCTAATGGTGTTGATTCTCTTCTCTGAGTCAGCAAGAGGAGGTGCAAGCTTCCTGAAATCAGCTGTATAAAACAAGGGAAAGAATTAGTTCAGAATATAAGACAGCATCATCCTAAAACCCTAAATCCTACCCTTTCTCAGCCACTTCACCGGATATTCCGCTCCACCAGGGATCCAATCTCTTTTCACGAAGAAAAATTTGGATTTCCATTCCTCCTCATTCTTGGTGGCACGGAGTATCAGTGGATCACTGGAGGTAGAGTAAAACTAGAATCGGCAAGAGCCATGGCATCTAAGCCGGTACGCAAGAGGAAGATCATGAATAGAAAGATCAGGAATGTGGGTGTTCTTGATTCGATCAAGAACAAGCAACACCTGCCAAAGCATCGGCATCGTTTGACTAAAGCTGATTTTTGTAATGTTGAAAAACTCAGTAATTAAGTCAGAGAAAGGAAATCAAAGTCCTAAGGTGAATGAAAAGCGTTGAAACACAACCATTCGTTAGAGACCATGTCTGATCGGATTTCCCGATCAAACGGCCGGAACACCGTCCCCTCCGGGAAGATGCCGGAGGTCTTAAGAGCTGACAGGTGAGCGCTGTCGAAAGAACATTTCTCCTTCCCTGGATCTTGGAGGATATTTTGGTGAATAAATGAGGGAGCAGAATCACTGGAACTAGACCTAGTTTGCCTCGCAATTTTTGTCGGAAGATGAGAAAAAGAAAAGAGATGAAGATGAGAGAGAGGATTTTACCTTTTTCTTTCTTGATGGAGATTAAATGGAGATGAGGATGATAAGATATAGGGAAGCAATGAGTAAATATAGACTGAGCAGTTACAAGCGGTCACATCAAAGTCATATCTCTTAATTACCTTGGTTATCGTGAAAAATGTAACGGTTAGCTCCAGTATCCTTAACGGTAACATTTTTGGGGACAATTGTTATGGGTGAAATTCTGAGCCCATATCCTGGATAGTATCTTGAATTATATCTTGATTACATAATATATGTTCGTAACCAGGATGTTGAATCAGGATATTGGTAACATCTTGATACTGTATCCTGAGGATTACTAACAGATTGTGTGCAGGAGTACGAGTACAAGTTCACAACGTTCATGAAGACCTCTTCCCCTGAAGACTTGGTCCAAGTTGTTTGAGGAAGAACGTTGAAGCCGCATTACTTGGTCTTCAACGTTCACATGGGAATATTCGCTGGCATCCCCCTATTTTAGGAGATTTTGTTTTCATTTTGTAGCTATAAATATACGGATAAACCAGATCACATAGGAGATCACATTCACTACTCTCGAGCTCTCATACTTTCTTTCGCAATTCACACACTTTCTGAAAAACATTGTAACACTTAGCAACGACCTGGTCAATATCCTTCACTGTATCCTGACATTTGAAGTAATAAGAAGAACAAGGCAGCTGCGATTGTCAGCTCCCGAGGTTTTGTGCCGGCGATCTAGATTGAGCAAGGGCTTTCCTCGTACATCTCGTGTCACCCTTTACTTTTTTGCTCATTGTTTGATTATAGACATAGCTCGATATCCTGAGCTATATCCTGAAAACTGTTTTTGCAAACAACCAAACCATGATATTTTTGATACACACTACCTCACAAAACTAATTTGATCACTTAATTGCTTAGGTAATTTTTGACCAAAACAATCCTGAAATTTGAAGCAATAAGAAGAACAAGGCAGCTGCGATTGTCAGCTCCCGAGCTTTGTGCCGGCGATCTAGATTGATCAAGGGCTTTCCTCGTACATCTCGTGTCACCCTTTACTTTCCTGCTCATTGTTTGATTGTTGATATAGCTCGGTATCCTGAGCTATATCCTGAAAACTGGTTTTTTTTTTTGTAAACAACATAATCAGAATATTTTCAACACACATTGTTAGCACACTACCTCACTTAACTAATTTGATCACTTAATTGCTTCGGTAAATTTTGACCAAAACAGTGATATATATATATATATATATATATATATATATATATATATATATATGTTTTGGTCAAAAATTACCGGAGCAATTAAGTGATCAAATTAGTCAAGTGAGGTAGTGTGCTTAAAACGTGTGTTGAAAATATGCTAGTTAAGTTGTTTACAAAAACAGGTTCAGGATATAGCTCAGGATATTGAACTATATCTATTATGATCAAACAATGAGTAAAAAAGTAAAGGGTGACACGAGATGTACGAGGAAAGCCCTTGATCAATCTAGATCGCCGGCATAAAACCCCGGGAGCTGACAATCGTAGCTGCCTTGTTCTTCTTATTGCTTCAAATATCAGGATATAGTGCAGGATATGATGCAGATCAACTAAGTGTTACAATGCAATTTGAGTACACGTGTTAGTGCGTTGTGAGTGTTTGCAAGTAAAGAGAAAGAGTGTGCGAAAGATTGTGTCCCTAATCTGATCTGATCAATCCCCTTTTATAGTAAAAAGAAAGCAACTAACTATCCTACTATTCCGGGATCCGGCGAATATTCCATAAGTGGACGTTGTAGTCCACGTCTTCTGGCTTCAACGTTCGTAACATAACTGATTTGCCCGAGTCTTGAGGAGAAGAATTCCACCTGACCGTTGGAGACTTATACCCTTCAATCTGCATGTGGTTAAATTAGTCACTACCAGGATATCGTATCAGGATGTTACCAATATCCTGACCCAGCATCCTGGCCACAATAAAACAAACAAAGTCAGAATATCAGTCAGGATATATGAGCAGGAAATCACCCATAACAATTGTCCCCAAAATATATATGTTGGTATACCAATTCCAACGGATATATTTTAAAATTTATCCCTAAATCGAGGTGATTAAACTGAAACGACGCTTGATGTGACTTGGTGCAACTTCCAATGCGATATTTACTCTTTGCCCCCTCTGTTCAGCCTCTATATAGCCGACTTATTCCGCAACATTATCATCATATTTTAAGCGATTTCGCAGGTACTTTCCTTCTCCCTTCTTTTCCTCTGTTTTTCTTCGTCAAAATCTTTCATGGCCAGTAGAACGAGATCACATACAGGTGACTCAATTCCATCTTTCGAAGCCCAAAACCTCCTCAGGGAACCCGAAAAAGAAGTTTGTTCATTCGACAATGCTGACATTGCTTCCCTACAAGCTTCTGGTGCCTTCCCTGTTGGTACGATCATTCGCCGTTTCGACAGAGAAATCCGATCGGATTTTTCTTCCAACGAATGGGTCTGTTTCCTGGCTTACCCTTTCTCCATCGGACTCCGATACCCCTTTCCGGCTTTTGTATCCCGTTTCTTTGAGCTTACCGGTCTTAGTTATGCCCAAACCATGCCTATGGTTTGGTGGGTGCTAGTGACCTTGGAACGAATCAAATCCCGTTTTACTCCCGACCTCTGTATTGAAGATCTCCCGATCGCCTATCGCCTTCGTTCTCACGGCAACAGTCATTTTCTTCTTTTCTCAACCTCCAAAAATCCTCTCATCCTTAAAGCCACAAAAAATGAAGAGAAATGGCAACAAAAGTTATTTTTTGTAAAAAAAGGGATTCTATTACTGGAGGTTTTGACCTTCCGGTGAAGTGGTTAACTTCTGGTAGGATTTAGGGTTTTAGGAGTATCCCCAATCGTATCCTAAAATTACATCTTGAATTGACATCTTTATCTTTTGTGCAGCAAATTTC
>JARYGA010028525.1:0-28082 GCA_030545235.1 Helianthus tuberosus
AATGGTTTTATGCCAAAAGTAATATATTTAACAAAGAAATGTCACGGGACACCATTATGTCTAAAAACACGGGTTGAGAGAATGATCAACAGTGTTATGAATAGAAATTACTAGTTGAAAGAATGATCAACAGTAATATAATCTGAGTCACTAGTTGAAAGAATGATCAACAGTGATATGACCAGAATCATTAATTGAAAGAATAATCAATATTGATATAATTATAGTCACAGGAATCGCCTAGTGACAGATAAAGTGAATAATAGTCAAATAGAATTATTTGATGAATTCACTAGTGGACTAAAGTGAGTCAATAAATTAATATAATTACTGTCACATTGAAACTATCATCATTTGACAAATACTGATTGAGTTGGATAATTATAAATAAATATAAAAACCTTAATACTGTAAGGTATAATAATATATTTATAAAATGGAATGAATTCACTCAGTGTTATCGCTGACAAAACCTTTTTAAAACATTTTTCAGGTAAGTGGAATAAGAGATGGATATGACACTGAAAGGCTTCAAGAAGTGGCTTATTTTATTTAAATCAAATTATGAAATATTGTAAACAAAATTCACATTATAAAATATGGGTTTATCCCATCTCTTTAAATAAAATCCGGTGTTTTCTAAACTCTGATATTTTTCCTAACTCACGGTCCTGATAAAATTTCCGCTGCAATGTTTTTAAAATAATCACCGGTACCGCTGGACTGTTCACGGCACCCGATTCCGTCCAGGGTGGGTCGGGGGTCGTGACACCCAGTGGGGATATGTTTTGTGCATTCTAGAACTCGCAGTCACGTCTGTGCATATTTCATTGTCGATAACCTACTAGCTTCACTTTGCTACATGTTACATGCTGGTTATGCGTAAAACGATTTCACCATCTACTATACTATTAAACTTGTATGCTCACCTTTACACTATGTGTATTGACCTCTATTTTAATGTATATGACAGGTGTTTGAATGCTTAGGATGTTGTGCTTGCTATTTTTGTGGAATCAAGATAGGATGAGTCTAGAAACCAAACAAACAATTTATTTATTTGAGTTGTCAGAACAATGATTTGCCTAGAGATATCTATGTCTATAATAATTGTTTTACTTGATAAGTTATGGTATGGGACATAATGTTAATTATCCGATAATTTAGTTGTTATGGATTTCTCTTGGACAATCTGTTTCGCTTAGTGCCTCACCTTGATGTTTCCGCCATCGGTTGGGGTGTGACAGTTTAGGGCACCTGCCAGAAATGGTGGTTTTCCCCGTATTTTGTAGTTTGGTTTGGAAAGCCCCCTTTTTACCTTGATCACCAGGGGACTGATGTGACATGCCTGTAATCCGTTCCGTTAAGTTCCAAAGACAAAGATTGGAAGAAAAACTTCTTTTACGGAAATGTTGATGTTGTCCTTGGAAGTATGACGTGGAGAGAGGTGGCACCTAAAGAAAAAGTTAAGGATCAAGCGTCGCAAGCAGACGAGTATAAAGAAAATGTCATGTTCAAAACCCTATGTGCTCATCCCTCGGAATGTATGGTTATCCCAGAAGGCGCCCTAGTGTTGGTTGGATTGAGCCAGACATGAAAGGATACACGCGTGCCTCCAGGTTTCAAAAGTTCTAACGGCGGTATGCATTCAATATGCATGCTTGATATTTGTGTATCCCGATAAGTGCATATTAATTTATCTGCTTTTGCAGGAAACTGGTCGTTCTTTGATTTGTTTAATCCCGAGAGGCGGCAGTGCTAATCGCGGATGTAAAGATGGGCGGAGTGGCGTGACTTAAACACCTAGGGGTACAAGGGGTAGACGTAGCTTTCAACGTAGTTGCTGCGCCTGACAACTGGTTTTACCCTGTAGGGTACAAGAGCAAGCCCGCCGAGGATTCCCCCGTCGTGGTGACCCCCGCTGTTCGTGGTAATCTCTCGTACCCCGGTGGTTATTCCGCGTCAAACTCCAGATTTAACGATCTGGTTGGGAAGAGACATCAGTTGTAGCAGACAATTATGCTCCCCCTTGAGTACCTGATGTTACGTCGTTGCTTGTTGTAATGAGACTCGCGTTCTGATACTCGCCAGGGTATCTGTCCCCAAGTATGTATATATTGGGTCCCACGGATGGCGCCAATGTAGAGACGTAATCCCGAAGAACACCTCTTCAATGAATACTACTAATGGTAATTATCCGAACCCGAACCTGAATCCGCAAAAGAGAACACCGTTAGGACTCATTACAGGAATTGGGGTATTCATGTAACCACCCTCCGGCGTGAGAATACGTATGGGTTGGAGTATAAAGTATGATAAGAGTATGACGAGAGTGAATGAATATTACCTTAATGTCTTCATCTATTTATACTATTTATAATGTTTGGCTCATCTAGGGTTTCCCCCTTATTAGGTGTCACCGTTTGCATGGGGTGGGCCCATGACTGGAAGATCGTGGGGATCTTCCTAACATTCCGGAGATTCGGTTAATTATGTTGTTCATATCTTCTATTAGAACCTTCTAGAATAACTTGTGGTATATTTGAACCTACCGGTTTGGCCGACCCAAGTTGACCGGGTCAAGTCATACCCCGACACAGTGCCAGTAACAATATGTTACATTTTATTAGTAACTTTGTTTTGTGCAACACTTACAGACAGACACACTTTTGTGTCAGACTGTGTCAGACGTAACAAATTCTGAAAAAAAAAATTGCAGTCTTTTACACTCTTTTGAAAATATAACTTTTTGTATTTGATTTAATCTACACCATAGATTAAATTGATGAATAGTGTAGATGAGACTTTCTTGATTTTCTTAACAAGGTTTTCATTTTAACCTTCGAGTATATACTTTGTGCTTTAAATGTCGACCACACACCTTTTTAATATATTTCATATATCACATATAACTACTTACACGGTTCTTGTAAGTTTTATATTTAAAACTAATGTAAACTAGAATTGAGACCCGCCGTAATGCGGCGAAAATTCTTTAGTTATAACTAAGTCGATTTAGGACCCACATGTTATGTTAAACCTGTCAAACGGGAAAAAATAGACGATATAAAAACGTTCACCCACACACGTACGTAGCGTCGTGTTAACTCGCAAAAATTTAGAACGAAACGTAAAAACGTTAAACCAAAGACGCACGTTGCGATGTGTTAAGTCACAAAATTTAGAACCAAGCATAAAACGAAAAATTTGCGGAAAATGAAAACTATAAAAGACCAAAGTTGAAAGTAAAAGAAGTTGCGAGGATAGATTGCAAAAGATAAAAAGTTTAGGGTTAAAAGTAAAAAAAAACAAATAGTTTTGGGTTAAAAGTAATTTATGAAATATTTTTTGGTGAAAAGTAAAAAAATCATTTTTTTTTAAAACCTCCAAAGCCAAGGTCACGACAACCATATGTATAACCATTTTTTCTTTAGAAAACCCCCAAAGCACACCCCGCGTTGTGACGGGGAGTAAAACGGTGTCAAATAGTACTAATGTCACACAATCATCATCGACCACCAACACTGACTCGACCTAAGATCTGCGAGTTGCGACGAACCTGTCAAAAATGAAAAAACAGAGGTAAAAAACGTTGAACCACACGTGTACGTTGCGCCGTGTTAACTTGCAAAATTTGAAACAAAACATAAAAAAGTTGAACCACACTCGTACATTGCGTTGTATTAAGTCAAAAAATTTAGAACTATACGTAAAACGAAAATTTGCCAAAGATGAAAAGTATAAGTAAAAAAAAGTTGTGAAGTTAAGTTGCAAATAATGAAAAGTTTTGGGTTAAAGTTAAAAAAAAACAAATTATGTAAGGTTAAAATTGCAAAAGCTAAAAACCTTTGTGTTAAAAGTAAAAAATAAGTTTAGTTTTGGGTTAAAGTAAAAAAAACAAATTATGTATGGTTAAAATTACAAAAGCTAAAAACCTTTGGGTTAAAAGTAAAAATCAAGTTTTATTTTTTGAAAAACTCTTTGAACACAAGTTACAAGTGATGATGTACTAAAAAGTTGCTTATTTATATAGGAATAATTACAAATAAATTCTTTCAATGTAAAAGCAGTTGCTCCACCGACAAGAAAACAAGGCCCACTACTTCTGAGGGACCGGGAGACCAGACCACGACCCATCCGGCCATCCTCATCCCCACTTTTAACTTTTACATTGGACTCAAATATTTTCCCTCCCAACAATTCATCTCACTATTTATTTTACTTTTCAATACTTTCACCTTTTGAATATGTTATATTTCTTTCTTGTAGAATTATGATATTTAATCATTAACCTCATCAACCTAAAGAAACTGAAAAAGTGTGTTGATATTATTATTGTACTTGTTCAGTTTTCAATTCTTTTACATAATGTTCAAAACCTTTTAACTATAGTGATTTTACAACTTTAAAAAACTTTTTTCGGCTTGACTACTTGCATTTTGTTTTTCTAATACATCATTAAAATAGATTAAACTCTGGCAAAATGTTTCAGTACGTGACAAGTATATACATGTAATTGGATATGTGAGTTGGATTACAGGTCTTTTAAATTGGTTTAGACTAAATCATTATAAATAAGTATTTGATTTATAAACTAATGAAAGTTGGTTTATTAGAATTAAATTAACCCATTGCATGATACTAAAGGGTGTACTTTCCGATTGCATAAGGATTTTCTATTAGGTTCCAAAGGATTTCTTCTCGTTTCTTAGAACGAAATCTATAAATTCATGAATGCATGCTCTCTCACTTTCGGATTCTATCACTAAGTTAATGAGGTTCAATAAACTTTTGTTGAAAACTTGAAAGGTTAGTGTTGAAGCACGGAATCACCGCCAGGATGATTGGGCCGCCTTCTACATGAGGGTGAAGAATCTCATCTTGTTCTTCCTCTTGAATCTAGACCTGCAATGGAGAAGACAAGAAAGTGGAGCTTGTAGAGATGACCGGTAGGGGAAAGAATCCCCTGTTTCCAGTAACAAAAGTGTGGCGGCTCCATCTTGTCTAACCCTAATAATGAGGTGAACACCTCCTTATATAGGGGACATGGGCCTCCCCTAACCTCAATGGGCCAGGCCCAGTTAGGGGTTATCTCTACAAGTCCCTAGCCCAATGTAGTATATACTACAACGCGTTGGGCCTCGCGGTTGGGTTAGTCAGCACAATAATAAATAATTAATATAAAAGCAATAAGTAAAGGGAAAGTCTGACCGCTCGGGTCGGGTCCAATACCATACCTCTACAAGTCCCCCAGTCTAGTGTTGCTCACGAGTGCAAGCGCTGGGAGGAGCACTAGACTTATTAGGAGTCTTGGGAAGTGAGGATTATTAATTCTGTGTTTACCTGTCACCGAGGCGCGAGAGCTTTGCTGGCCATGTTTTATTGCGTCTGTCTTTCGTTGTGCGTAAAGATAATGGAGCGGTGAAATGTGCACGATAGTTCATCGTGGTAATCGGCTAGGCAAAGGCTGGTTGCTGCCTTTTGTACTGGCTCACTCTCGTGAGCTGCCAAGGTTGCACGTATGCGTATATATCCCGCGCATGGACTTTGGAACTGGGTGAGTGTTTTTTGGCTGTTGAGTGTGGAGAATAGGATGAATCAACCTTGATGATGAAGGGTCCTATTTATAGCCGGAGGGTGAGAGAGGGATGAGCATCTTCGCCAGCTGGTATAGGGCGCCAGCTGTCTGACCAAGGGGAAAATCCTCTCGGTTCCCTCTGTTGTGGTCAGTGTAGTGGTACTGTCGGTCTGCTCCTTGACTTGCTGCAGGTCTACATGGCTCTTGATGAATGGAGACACGTGGTGTCCTTTATGTCGGAGGGAGCATCTTTGGTGCCACCTTGACGTCTTCCAGAAGCTTCTAGAAGCTTCTGGATTCTCTTGCTGATGTAGGTGCCATGTAGAATGAAAAAGTGGTGTGGTCCTTGCCATGTGAGCAGTGAATTGGGACCATACCTCTTCAAGTCCCCCCAGTCCAGTGTGCCTTCTAGTTGAGTTGATCGTCTAGGAGGGATTCTGGACTTATAAGGGTAGTGGTTGTTGGGACACATGTTTGATTTTGTAAAGTTGAGCCTACTGGGCGCGCCGCGCATGACCCATTGGCAACTTGTAGAGTTGAGCCAACCGGACGCATGGTGCGTGGCGTATTGGCAACTTGTAAAGTTGAGCCAACTGGACGCATGGCGCGTGGCGTATTGGCAACTTGTAAAGTTGAGCCAACTGGACGCATGGCGTATTGGCAACTTGTCAAGTTGAGCCAATTGGACGCATGGCGCATGGTGTATTGGCAACTTGTAAAGTTGAGCCAACCGGACGCATGGCGTATTGGCAACTTGTAAAGTTGAGCCAATTGAACGCATGGTGTATTGGCAACTTGTAAAGTTGAGCCAACTGGACGCATGGCGTATTGGCAACTTGTCAAATTGAGCCAACTGGACGCATGGCGTATTGGCAACTTGTCAAGTTGAGCCAATTGGACGCATGGCGCATGGTGTATTGGCAACTTGTAAAGTTGAGCCAACCGGACGCATGGCGCATGGCGTATTGGCAACTTGTAAAGTTGAGCCAACTGGACGCATGGCGCATGGCGTATTGGCAACTTGTAAAGTTGAGCCAACTGGACGCATGGCGTATTGGCAACTTGTCAAGTTGAGCCAATTGGACGCATGGCGCATGGCGCATGGTGTATTGGCAACTTGTAAAGTTGAGCCAACTGGACGCATGGCGCATGGCGTATTGGCAACTTGTAAAGTTGAGCCAACTGGACGCATGGCGCATGGCGTATTGGCAACTTGTAAAGTTGAGTCAACTGGACGCATGGCGTATTGGCAACTTGTCAAGTTGAGCCAATTGGACGCATGGCGCATGGTGTATTGGCAACTTGTAAAGTTGAGCCAACTGGACGCATGGCGTATTGGCAACTTGTCAAGTTGAGCCAATTGAACGCATGGCGCATGGTGTATTGGCAACTTGTAAAGTTGAGCCAACTGGACGCATGGCGCATGGCGTATTGGCAACTTGTCAAATTGAGCCAATTGGACGCATGGCGCATGGAACTGAGCCGAAACGGCGTGAGTCACTATAAAATATTCAACCTTTTGTATGACTATGTTGGTTGGCGCATGATGCGCGCGTGTTCATCCTTATGGAATACATATACCTGGTGTTTAAATCTTTGGAAACTGTTGTCTACAATATTTGCACGTGTTAATCCACTTTGAGTCAGGTTATCGCGAATGAGAATTGGCATAAAGTTGCGTCAGGATAATGAAGTGGAAACCCTAGCCTGCGTTAATCCTCCGCTGTGCCATAACAACAATCTGGCGTGAGGCAAGTAGGTGTGGTTTGTCTTGAAGAATGTAGGTGTAAACGAAACTTTATTTTGGCCAATGTGTTTTTGCGTATACCCAAAGTGGTGCGTGCATTTGTAGCTCAGTTTACGTTTTGTAAGCGTTGTCGTCTATGGCTAAACATGCGCGCGTGCGTGACGTACACACCCGTAAGTGAAGGCAGCAGGGCCGCATGGAGCTTAGTGTGCTTGCATATGTAGCGGCAAGCTCGCCTGGAGACTGGCGTGCTCATCTCTAAAGGAGCCTGTGCGTATGGCGACTTGCGTGTTCATGTGTGGAGCGTCAGGCTCGCATGGAGACAGAGATGATCGTATGTATAACACCAGACTTGTATAGAGACCGACGGGCTGGCATGTGTGCTTGCTCGTAAGTAGGGGAGCATGCGCGCGTGGCGACTTATGTGTTCATGTGTAGAGGAGCATGCGCGCTAGCGCATGTGTGCTCGCTCGTAAGTAGGGGGAGCAGGCGCGTATGGCGACTTACGTGCTCGTATGTAGAAGGAGCAGGCGCATATGGCGTGCAAAACGCATGTGTGCTCGCTCGTATGTAGAAGGAGCAGGCGCATATGGCGGCTTACGTGCTCGTATGTATAAGGAGAATGCGCGCGTGGCGACTTACGTGCTCATAAATAGAGGAGCATGCGTGCAAAACGCATGTGTGCTCGCTCGTATGTAGAAGGAGCAGGCGCGTATGGCGGTTTACGTGCTCGTATGTATAAGGAGCATGCGCGCGTGGCGACTTACGTGCTCATAAATAGAGGAGCATGCGTGCAAAACGCATGTGTGCTCGCTCGTATGTAGAAGGAGCAGGCGCGTATGGCGACTTACGTGCTCATAAATAGAGGAGCATGCGTGCAAAACGCATGTGTGCTCGCTCGTAAGTAAAGGAGCATGCGCGCGTGGCGACTTACGTGCTCGTATATTGTTTGTCCTGCAAACAAGTCAACAAGGTAAATTATAACAAAGGATTTGATATATGAAAGCATTGTACCGAAACCTTGTTCTTAGGAGGAGTTCGTTCTATGCATCCAAACTCCGTAATATGTGAAAACAACTTCGAACTTCGGAATGGTGTTGGACTATGCTAGCCCGTTTGCTTATTGCAGCTGCTAAAAATGTCAGTAGCATTGAAGTTGAATAATAATAATCAATGATACTAGTGTGCGCCAGAAATATTGCAAGGTTAATGCTCGTTAAGACGATGAACTACTAGCCATGTCGTTGAATAATTTCATTTGCTAGACGTTAGCCAGTTTATGTTATCGGGGAAAACGTGTAACAATGCCTTACTGAATAATTCAAGTGTTCCCAGCCGATTACATATGAGCATTGTCCATATATTAGCTAACGTGATATGTACCCAAATGCATCGTCAAAAGTCGTACACTGACTCTTGTAACACGTAATAATGTGTTTGAGCCATAAATTGAAAGTTGTGGTGCCAACTTAAGATTAAAAAGCGGAAATGTGAACTAAATAAAAACAAGTTCAAATTACTCTTTTAAAACTCCACAAACGAATGGTAGAGCTGATTCTCGCGGCGGAGATGCGGTCACGCAGTAGTGGTTATTTGTTGGTCGTGTGCCATGGTTTTCTTAACCACCCCCTTTTAGGGTGGAAGTAAGGCGTGCTAAATGATACTAGTCGTGACACACTAGAAAGTATATGCGATTTGGCTACGAATATGACAATTATGTAAAGTATATCGTACATAATACGTATATCTCATGGTCGCTTGATCATGACGATCATACACATGTGCGATGTACGATGAAGTCTTGTGTGCATGCTTTTTCGGCTTTCATCGGTGTGCGTGAGGAACCCTCGCCGCGTTTTCCCGATTAAATGTACTGCTAATCCGAAACTTTGTCCTTGGGAGGCGTTTGTTCTATGCCTCCATACTCCGTAGTATGTGAAAGCAATTTTGAACCTCGAAAAGGAGTTGCACCATGAATGCTAGTGTGATGGTTTATTGCTGCTAAATAAATGTTAGTAGCACTGTAGTAATATTGTTAAACAACGAATGTATGCTCGCATATAAACACGCCGCATGCAACGCGTATGCCACCTGATTGTTTAAACAAACACGGACTTTTCCCATTGTTTTGTGTGACAGATCCAATAGTTGATATTTGGTAACCCCTTTTTTTTTTCTTTTTTTTTTTTTTTTTTTTTTTTTTTATCAACGAGATGGCAAGGATAATCATGACCTTGGCTTTGTCTCATATCTTGAAATTTATTTATTATAATGAGAATAAATAAATTCTCGATATTCATTAGAACACATGGTTTTCAATAGCCTTTGTACGTGGTCTCACTTAGAGGTAAAGATGATATTGCTATGGCAGCTCATAACCTTTTCTCGAAGGTGAAATCTTACCCCTTTTATGCAATAAAGGGTTGTACTTCATGCTTTAGAACATGTACATTTTATTAATCACGGGTTGTGTAGTACAACCTTTGTGTTTTGGTTTACTTGGTTTTTTCCTTTTTGACTACCAAAACCCAATTTGTCATAGCCTAAGATATGGTACCTCATGCTTTAGAACATGTACATATCTTTTTTCAAATGGGAATAGTCTGCTAATGCGGTGTATGCTTTGTTGGGAAACGGACCGTGTAAAATGACAACTACCATTCATTTTCATAAAAAGGTGTGAGCATGTGCCATTATGGACATAGCTGTAAAGCTTTTTCGAAAGTTGTCGTAACTCGTATGCCAGTTACTTTAATTTTGCTTTTTAATATTTTAAGAAACAACCAAGCAAAATATAACCTCAAGGTGTCCTGGTTGCTTTACATTTTTCCAAAAAGGAAAAAAAAAGTTATATAAGAAAACCCCGATGATAATTCGTTCTTAAAATTGAGGCAAGCATGTCGGAAGTGTAAAATGGCGGACCGGTGTAGGTGCATGGTGAGACCTTTCCGGCTGACGCAAGGTTTTCTCACGGGACGCAGAGCTTTTTTGGCGGGCCCTCGCCATAGTCTCTCACATTTTCTCACTTAGGGATTTACCTTTTGATCAGATTTAGATCAAGTGTTAAAGGTCTTGTGTATAGATCCATTCGTGAGGGTTAGCAGTTCGTTGTGTCTTGTAACATATCACGCCACGCGCCGCCGCGCGTTTGTGCTAATCGGGCGCACGGCGCGTCGGAGCTGGTGCACCCATGCGCGGTGCGCGGTTGTGCTTATCGGACGCACGGCGCGCCGGAGCTGGTGCAAATAATAAAGTTGAAAACAGAATGATTTTATTACAACTTTGGTTAGCAGCTGTTGAGTGAGAGTAATTACACTTTTAGGGAAACAATCCTTGTTATCCAAGTTTGAACATCGGAGTCTCATCTCAACAGCCATTTTGGAAGCAAAGGCTTCCTCTGCATGAACGGTTATTGAACCAAAATTTCCGACATCATGCCCACTTTTACCATGAAGTTTTAAGGTCACACTTCGGCTTCGGTGAGTCATGATCCGCCAGTGTTAAGTGGACAGGAATAATACCTTAAATTCTGCCAGTGGAGCTTTCCGGCGTGCGCGGAGGCGGGGTGTGAGAGAGTGTATGTTATGTGCAGTGGCTCTCAACTTTCACCATTTTTAGGGTGAGGTGTGGGAATGACAACTTTAATTAATTTACCTAAAAATGGTGACATTGTCGTTTTGAAAGAGATGAGCATGTGGCAATGCACGTGCTTGACAGCTCATTAGTTGTTTGCTTTTTACAGCTGTTAAATAATAATTTAAAATAACAAGGACCAATGAACTTATTACAGGTGTACACACTTCCTTTAATTTAAAATAACAAGGATGGATGACAGCTAATTTTACTTTTGTTATTTAATATTTAAGAATAAATTAATATAACAAAAGATAAAGAACTCTCTCTTCCCGAGATACAATTCAAGGCCCGAAAGATAAAGAACTTTCGTTGATTAATATTTGAGAATAAATTAATCACATATTCTATGAGCTTTTTGTAGTCAAACGAATATTAAATTAATAGAGCACTTGGGATTTTAGAGGTGATGTAAAACAACTCGCTGATTTGTTCTTTTTTTATAAAATTCCTTTGCCAGCCACCTAAACTCCTCGTGGCTTTTGTCATTTTCTTTCTGTTTTGAAAAGGGTTTGCATCAGAAAGACTAGAGTAGATGACTTACTTGATTTGATGTATAAATGAGGTTGAAACTCGTAAATGGAGGCGTTGGGCCCGCAAAATTTGGATCTCGAATTTATAACTTGAGAAAGTCTTGTACGGCAACAGATCTGAGCTCTCTTGTACATGAGGTTGTGAACCCCATTTGGGACAAATGTAGATCTGAGGATTTTGAAGCACTAAAATAAGTGAAATACCACATATCTAGAAGTTTTTGAAAAACATAACACAGATCTGTGGGGTTTATCCATTCGAAGATCAAGAGTGTGACTCTAAGAACACAGATCTAGAGATCTGAGGATAAAACAAGATGTGATCAACAGGTGGTTAACATAAACTCGGATGGCGCCAATGTTGAAGCACGGAATCACCGCCAGGATGATTGGGCCGCCTTCTACATGAGGGTGAAGAATCTCATCTTGTTCTTCCTCTTGAATCTAGACATGCAATGGAGAAGACAAGAAAGTGGAGCTTGTAGAGATGACCGGTAGGGGAAAGAATCCCCTGTTTCCAGTAACAAAAGTGTGGCGGCTCCATCTTGTCTAACCCTAATAATGAGGTGAACACCTCCTTATATAGGGGACATGGGCCTCCCCTAACCTTAATGGGCCAGGCCCAGTTAGGGGTTATCTCTACAAGTCCCTAGCCCAATGTAGTATATACTACAACGCGTTGGGCCTCGCGGTTGGGTTAGTCAGCACAATAATAAATAATTAATATAAAAGCAATAAGTAAAGGGAAAGTCTGACCGCTCGGGTCGGGTCCAATACCATACCTCTACAGTTAGCTTTGGAAAGTCGGTGTTTGTTTTGCATGTGTCGACCAACCCATGAGCTAACTTAGTGAGTCTATATATGGTGATTTAGTTAAGATCTCTAAGGCTATAGCGTGTGAGGAGCATGGTTGGGCCATTAATTGTCACGTAAGACTATCAATTGATTGCTATATCACCTCCTTTTCTCATCCACCATGATTCCCATGGATTAAACTATGGCTACCATGAGCCTCCTTTCCTTATTCAATATTTCATTTCCTTTTCACAAAAAATAAATTAAAATAAGATAATACTGGTTTGAGTCATGACCACACCCTTAGGGTAGTGGTTTTGGATGATAAATTAGAAATATGTGACATGACGCTGATATGAAGGGTCATGGTGATCATGAGGGTCATGACCACACCCTATAGCCTAAGTGGATTGTCGCATGTATAGTACTAGACTACTAGTGCATACATCATCACACGTTGTAAAGTACACATCTTATTTTGAGTTATGTGAACATGTGAAACAAATGCTAAAGATACATATTTATATGCTCATATTTTTCATTTACAAATCACTTAAAGAAACTTGCTTGATGTCCCAGAATTACAAAATCATTATTTTCGTTTAAATATAATAGTAACTAGGTTCGTTAACGTCGCGCGTTGCGGCGAAACAAAGCAAATGACAATGGAAAACAAACGTTATTTGAAATTGAAGCATGTTGTTTAGAAAGGTAAACCGTCAGAAACGGTTTAGTTTATCATCATACCGTTTTACGACACCAAATAAATATTTTATTTTGAATACAATTTCATTTTAACAAAATTTATACTAGAATGTAGAGGGAAATAATTAAACACAACTAGTACCTAAGTTTTTAGAAAAAATTAACAAACGTAAATTATTAGAGAAATTTGAAATTAACTGATAATTGGAAATATGATTAAAAACATAAAATGAATTACTAAAAGCAAAAAATAAATGATATAAAAATATAGTTTTAAAAAAGTAAAATAAAAGCAAAGGTATTTTAAAAATTAATTAAAAGTAAATATAATAATAAACTATTATAGTATTAAATAATAAAATATTATAAAACTATATATTATTATAAAAATGAAATCATTGTTTATGGTCTTAGAAAAAATTAACGGACATAAGTTATTAAAAAAATATCAAACTAATCGAACACGAAAATATGATTTAAGGAGAAAAAATAAATTAAAAAATAAATGATAAATGAAAAAAGAAAATATGCGTTTACAAAAGTAAAAGAATAATATAAAAATATGTTAAACTTAAAAGTGAATATATTATTATAATATTAAATAAAAAAAATATTAAAAAGCTATATATTATTATAAAAATAAAGTTACTATTTATGAAAAAATAAATAATAAATGAAAAAATATGGTTTTACAAAAGTAAAATAATAATATAAAAATATATTAAGTTGAAAGTGAATATACTATTATAATATTAAATAATAGAATAATAAAAAGCTATATATTATTATAAAAATAAAGTTACTATTCATGAGCCTTCGTCAATAATATATATATATAATTACTACAAGTATCTTTATAAAGTGGTGTTTAGTGGATTTCATAACCAATGATCTGACTTGCTTGTTAGAATACAATGCATAAGCTATAAGACTGCGGGGTATGGTGGGGCTTGGGTTAGGCGTGGGTTGGGGCAATTGCTGACACCTGGATGTTGAATTCTCATAACCCAAACCCAAGTTTTAATGGGGTATGGTGGGGCTTGGGTTGGGCGTGGCTGGGCCGGCGTGGCCTAGCCACATCACCATTTTTTTAATATATATTTAAATTAATTAACTACATAAAAAAAACATATTTTTTTTAAATACATAAACAAACATAATAATTATTAAAATAAAAAACAATCATTTTTCGTCGTCTTCGTCGTCTTCGTCGGTTTCGAACCCAGGAATCGTTGAAACATGTTCCACCAAATCAGATCGAAGGTTGTGATGTATATCCCTTGACTTGATCCAAAATTCATTACCCGCTTTATCTTGGTCTGTTACGTTACCTGGTTGGGAATCATCGTCATCATAGTCGGTAACGACCGCTCTACCTTCATCCTCCAAAATCATGTTGTGAAGAATGATACATGTGTACATCACGTTTCCAATCTGATCCTTGTCCAATAGTCGACAAGGCATTTGTAATATTCGCCACCTTTTCTTCAAAACACCGAATGCTCGCTCGACGTCTTTACGTGCAGCCATCTGTACCCTGTTAAACTTTAATCTCTTTGGATCTGTCGTACCGTGTTTTGTGAATGATTTTACAAAAACCCCCCACTCTGGGTAAATCCCATCAACTAGGTAGTACCCATACACGTACTCAACCCCGTTTACAAAGAAAGTTCCTTTGGGTCCTATACCATTTACTCGATCATTGAAAAGGGGCGAGTGGTTTATGATGGTAATATCATTATGTGAACCTGGCATATCGAAGAACGCATGCCATATCCAAAGATCTTGGGACGCAACCGCTTCAAGCATGATGGTTGGACTCCCGTGAAATCCACTCGTGTGAGCGCCTTGCCATTGGGTAGGACAAAGTTCCCAAGCCCATTTCATACAATCTAAACTACCTAGCATCCCGGGTAGCCCATGATAATCTGCGTGATGTTCCAATAATTGTTGCATGTCACTGAACGAGGGCTTTCTCAAATATCTTTTCCTATAGAGTTCTAGAATACACGAACAAAAGTTGTGAAGACTTTCTCTAGCTACACGTGCAGACATTTTTAAATAGTCATCCATAATGTCCGAACTATTGCCGTACGCTAACTGCCTAAGTGCGGCCGTGACCTTTTGCCACGTAGTAAATCCTAATTGCCCGGTTACATCGGGTTTTTGTTGAAAATAAACATACTTCTCCTCAAGATCTCTAGATATCCTTAAAAATAAGTTTCTACTCATACGAAAACGACGCCTAAACATTTTTTCATCATACTTAGGTTCAGCTGAGAAGTAATCGCTTACCAACAAATCGTTAGCGGTGACCCGTTCACGAGCGATGTACCTTCTTCTGCGTTTAGGTTGTTGACTCTCTTCCTCCTCCTCTTCGTTTTCAACGATAGCTTTCACCACCGTCGCGATCGTTTGTAGAAATATTTCCGCCCCATCGTCAGATGATGATGACGATTTAGTATAACTTGAAGAACTCATGGCGAGATTGTGTTTTATGTGTTTGATTTTGTGTGAGAAAAATGATAAATATTGTAAAGTATTTATAAAGGAATTTTTTTTTTTAAATAGCCCAACGGCTAGCCCAACGGCTAGTTTGGTTTGGCCATTCACAACCCGCCATGTCAGCTTGGCCAGACCGCCCCACGCCCGGCTTGAAACCCATGCCCCAAGGGCCACGCCGAAACCCATGCCCACCCGGGGTGGTGGCTTGGGCGTTTTCCCCCTACCCACGCCCAAACTCCCGCCCCATACCCCGCAGTCTAACAATCACTGACATAGTATTGAGTATTCTAGTACTCCTCCAACTTCTTATTGTAATCCAACTAGTAAGAGTGTTCATGCTACGCAACGGAGTTAGAGTCAGTATTGGTTCGGTTTTGTAAGACATTGGCGCGCACCCGATAAAGCAATCAAAAGAAATATATGTCCAAGAGGATATCGACACATGTTTTACATCGACTATAACTCATAAACAGAAATTTACATCTGATGGTATCGTTGTGGCACATTAAAACGCTAACATTCCTAGCTGAACTTTCTTAAAAAAAAAATAAAGTAAAATATTAGCTTTTAATTTTCAAATAAACTTAATTAACGTCGTTTACAATCAAAATATTTTACTCAAAATGTGAAAAAAGATAACATCTATGAAAATGTCAGTCAACAATAAAAGAAGATTATAGGACGATATGATATTGTCACTCGGTATAACAACCGAAATACATATGCCCAAGAGGATACCAAGGTGTGTTTTATATTATCCAAAAATCATAAAAACGAATATCGACACCAATTAAGATTTCATCAATACTGGTACGATATTATTTTTTCGAAATTGGTTCGGTTGTCAATAAAACCATAAAAACAAATAGTTGGGCCGCTACCGATGTTGTGGGGACGGAATCGGCTTTGTTCATCACGCTAAATAACTAAGAAAATATTTTATCCGATTTTTAATCTAACTTTTATCAAGACATAGATAAAAATAAGTACGCCGCAACGGTATATTCAAAAATTTGATATACAATTATATTATATAATCATAATAACGAGAAGTGTAACCTTTGTCATTTTTTATTAAAAGAAAAAAAAACTAAACTGTAAGATAATTTCTATGACATGTACGTTTATATTTCCATTACTTTTACATAACCGTACACAACTTGATTTTAAGTAAAATTTATCTTGAGAAGTAAACAAATATAGCATCATTACAATGGCATACTCAAAATTTTATGAAATACAATCTCTTAATAAATATTAATAATAGCTAGATAATAAAATAATATAAAATGCAGTTACTGTTTATCAAATAATTTTTATATAATAATAAGAGTGAATTGCAAATTTTGTCCTTTATCTTTATACCTGTTTGCAAGGATTGTCCTTTATCTTTAAAGTTGACGAGTTTTGTACTTTATGTTTCTAAATCCTACACGTTTTGTCCTTTAGGCCTAACCTGGTTAATTTTTTCAGTTAAATCTGATCATGTACAAGGCACATGAGGGCAATTTTTTCATTTTACCTTCAAGGGACTAAATACGTATAATCTGTTATATATATGGGTTGTTGTGTATAAAACAAAATCAAATCATCATCATCACAGCCTCTTAAACTCATCAGATCATCAGCATCATCTTCAACTTAAAAGATGAATTTAATCATCTTCCATATCCCTCTAAATAATATACGATACAACCCACAAGCACCATTCTCAGGAACCACCTATCACCACCACGGCACCACCACTCAAGAACCACCTATCACCCTCGCAGAAGCACCGCCATCACACCACCTAACATCTACCACCGCCACCACTCTCAAGAACCACCTATCACCACCACGGCACCACCACCATCACCGATCACAACTAAACCTTAACCTACCACCACCACCTCTCTCTCTCTCTCTCTACCTGCAACCTACCACCACCACCTCTCTCTCTCCTCACTCTCTACCCGCAACCTGCCACCTCCACCTGCCGCCGACCACCTCAACCCCAAACATCTGAAAATACAACCCACCGCCATCTCTTTACCACCTGCAACCCACCCTCAGCACATATAAACCCTAGTCCCAAAACAGATCTAAAAAACGATGGGGGAGTTGGACTGATTTTACATATCAAAGCTTACCTGCCGCCGGAGTATGGAGGTCGGATCCGACAGTTGTGGTGTGGGGGAGGTGTGATGGCGGCGGCGATGATGATGGCGGCGACGATGATGAAGGCGGCGGCGATGATGAAGGCAGCGATGTAGAGGTGATTGTTGGTGGTTAATGGTGGTGACAGAGAGAGAGAGGGGTAGAGAGAGAAGTAGGGGTTAATTGAAGAGTTAGAGAGAGAGAGGTAGAGAGAGAAGCAGGTTTTTTAAGTTGAAGATGATGCTGATGATCTGATGAGTTTAAGAGGCTGTGATGATGATGATTTGATGAGTTTTGTTTTATACACAACAACCCATATATATAACAGATTATACGTATTTAGTCCCTAGAAGGTAAAATGACAAAATTGCCCTCATGTGCCTTGCACATGATCAGATTTAACTGAAAAAATTAACTAGGTTAAGCCTAAAGGACAAAACGTGTAGGATTTAGAAACATAAAGTACAAAACTCGTCAACTTTAAAGATAAAGGACAATCCTTGCAAACAGGTATAAAGATAAAGGACAAAATTTGCAATTCACTCTAATAATAATAATAATAATTAATTTTGACTTTGTTCTTCTTTGATAAATTAAAAGAACTAGTTGATTTTGCATCCGCGTGTTGTGGCGGGACCCAATGACTGCAAAACGCGTATCAGTAACGGCAAGCAGATAACGAATATCAAAATAATAGGACCCACACGTCCTACACGTTGAAAATTTGATTGTTTTCAGTTCAGTTATTACGGTGCTAACACGTTAAAATATGGATGAGCTCGGTACCGGTAACGACACCGAAAGTATCGATCCGGAAAATCATCGAAATTAGGTACCAGCACCGAAAATGCTCGGTACAATACCGTATGGTATGGTATTTGAAGGTAAAAATTAATAAATACAGGTATGGTGCTAGACCGGTGTCGAACTGAAAGTAACGATTCTGAAAACGCCAAAAGGTGGGTACCAAATTGATACCGAAAATGATTTGGTATAGTAAATTTGGTACCGATACGAATTTGAGATTCTAAGCAAATTATTATATATATCAAATGCTAACATTGGTTTGCGCTAGTGTAGTATATGGTTATTGGGTTTTGACACCAAAGTTTTGTTTGGTATACATTGCCCCTTCTTTATGGCTACAAATCACCGCCCCTTCTCCTTTCTTCAAAACCTAATCCTAACCCTCATGAAAGAAAGTCTGCAGCCAGAGACATAGGGGAGAACAGATGGGAGACAGAGACGGAGAAGTCTCCGGCTTCGACACGGTGGACACGACACACATGGCTCTCCGGCGTCTACATGACAGACTAGTCCGCCGTACATGGTGGTGGGGCTACGTCGGGTAACCGCAACGGCAGTCAACAGTGACGACGGTTACGGTATGACCGTTTTGAGCAACGACCATCATCACAGTAAGAGAGACAGCGACGGTGGCTGCACTTAGGGTTCCGCCTGTTGAACCTAGCACAACCGACTGTCTAGCAGCGGCGGCGAACATCCTTATGGTTGGTTTACAGTGGTGGTGGTGGTAGGGATGTAGCAGCCAGCAACCGTGGTGGGGTTATTTTATTTGTTACCGATTTCATGCTCCGTCTTTCGATTGAAGGTACAATCTTAATTAGTATATTTTTTCTTTGATTTTTAAACTTCTTGATGATATCAACTGTATATGTGATGAAACTGATTTGTGATAACATTACTTTCAAGCCCTATTTGCGTGTGAATTGTTAAGAAGGGAACAAGATTAAATTTATAAGATGAATCACATCAGTGTGAGACCATCTTACACCTGAGAATCACCATTGTAAGAGTGGTAGAAGAGAGAAAAAAAAAGTGCAGCTGTTTTTGACCAAAAAGGGTTTAAAATGCCCTGCACATGTGAAAAAAAAAGAGATAAAACGCAGCTGTAATTGTGCTAAAAGAGATATACGTGATTGGGCAGTTCCACCGGACTGAGTTTTTTACCCATTAGAACCCGTCTTTGCTGTTATTTAGGTTGTTTCCATTGATTCGTTATGAAATCAGTCTTATCTTAAGTTGTTATTATTAAGTTATTATTTATCTAAATTTGATAAGTTTTAAATATGGTGAGAATGAGAATTGTGATGTTGGAAATTCGGTTTTATACAACGATGAACGATGCTTCATCCAAGAGATACGGTTCCTTCAAAGTGAATATCAATGGTGTTACATCTTCTAATTTGCTACTTCGATACCTAAAAAACTAAAATTGATGGGGTACTGATTGTGTTTGTGGGTGTCGGGTTTTTCTACTCCCAATAGTGGCCCCATATCTTTGATTGTGTATGACTTTGATTGTGGTTATAGGAATTGTAACTTGCCCATATAACAAAAATTATTAAAATAATGTATGCTGGTTTTCGTATATTGAATCTTTAGTAGATTGGAAATTTTGTCTTCCCTACAGAGATGATGTATAAAAGTTAACAACCAATTTTTAAATACTCTCTCTCCCTTTCTCTCTCTCTTTCTTGAAAGTGTGACTTCGTTTTCATGATGCAGATGAAACGGAGATGGACTTTGTGAAGGTTATCTTAGTCAGGTCACCAATGACACAGGAAGGTAGCTAACTCAACTCAATTATTTGAGAAATTAACTGCAGATATGTTGGTAAACTTTGTTTACGTTTTTTCTTGATACATTTATGATCTATTTGGTTGATGTCTCCGGTTGTCGTCCGTACATAGCAGCGACAGTTCGCTGCAATGACGGATTCCAGTAGGCAGCAGTCATGATGGTTCTTGGGTAATGCGAGGAACCGTTTGGTGCATGTAGTGAAGCTCGGGTTTTGGTCAAATGAGGGTGGTCAATAGAAGTCAAAATGGTCAGTACACTAACCGAGAAGTATGATGCGATTCAGTCACTATATAATTCAGTTACGAACCAGTCGCGAGGGAAGGTACAATCGCACGCTAGACCAATAAATTGTTTACTTAAATTATTAACATACTTACTAACCATAATCATCCTTTTTGACACGTGTAGAACGACGAGACTAATAAACTTGAACTGACCCGATAAATAAATATATATAGGATACAATAAAAGTATACAAATATGTATATCTAGGTTTTCGATAAAATGACATTTCTCTTTGTTTTATAATTGTTATGTTCACATTTGATATGGGCCTTTTACTGAGCAGGGTGTTTGGGTGCGCTGGGAGTTGGGAGAAGCAGGGAAGCGGAAGGATTTCACCGGAGATTTAGGTCTACTACAAGACATTTCAACCATGGTACCATTTCTGTTTCGTTCTTTCTACTATATCCACACGTACTCCATGTTGTTTTGGGCGTTTATATCGATTTTGTGTTAGGTTTATTGTTCAAAGCATGTTATAAATTAGAAATGTATGTGTAAAGATGGAGAATAACAGAGTTATGTTACTGGCTACTAAAGTTGATTTAACCACAGTCAAGTATGATCTAGGGGAAATTGGCATTTTACTTATTTTGTAGTAATTTTGATTTGCCTTTTTCATTTTGTGTTATTAATTGTGAAATTCAGTTTTAATTTTAATTTGTTCTTTTGTAACACCCTAACACGTTTAACCTTAAAACGACGCAGCGGAATTTCGAGCCTTAAAATTTCTTTCATGATATACGTCTTGACATTCTAAAAATTTATTTTAGAATATAAAAGAATAACTTATCATCACTAAATTACATATTTAAACATTCCCGTACAATCTGTCTTATGACTCGATCCTCGATCTCTATACCTTGATGATCCTCATGGCTTGTACTACCTGCGCTCACCACATAAAATTCATAACATTAGTACGTATTATAAACATATAAGATTTATTCACGTTTATTTTTCATTCCATCAACTCTTTACATCCCAGCTTTCCGTCTGATCATACGATCCGCGGTGAGACTTCTTTGATATTCCTGCATTAAACTTCACCCACCAGGCACGCTATTATTAACGTTAGTACTCAATTTCGTTGGATGCATGCGTACATACTTTCATACAAACTTATACATATGCTTACGATCACATATAACAACTTACATACATACGTATCTACATACACACGTACGTACCTACGTACGTGCATACCTAAGTACGTTCATTCATACATACATACATATATACATACTTATTACATGCCTTCACACGAACCTACATACGTGCATACTATCGTACATACTCACTTGCGTACATATACGTACTACCTACATACACTTGGACTTATAAAACCATACATACGTATACACCTACATACATACTTACATATATATTTACAATCACCTATTGCAACATACCCAACTCATACTTGCCTACTCATATACTTCTTCACATATCCTCGTCTACTTGCTCACACACTATAATCTTACATACGTTCGCGCATACAAGCTTACATACACTTCTACATACGTATTTAGACACATACAAACATACATACTTGCCTATCTACATAGGTGCATACATTTATGCTCATAAAAACGTAAGTTAAATTAGTCATACGCAACTTAAAACGCGTTTAAACGAGTTCCCAAGACAAAACAGAGCAAACGAACGATTTTCGCCAACTGAGGGGGGCCTCGCGTGACGCCAAGGGCCTTGGCGTCACGCCTAGCCCCTGTTTTCACAGAAACTTTGCAGCTGGTTGCTGCATATTCCCAGCACGATCCGGTTTTACGAAAACGAGCATAACTTCCTCGTTTTTGATCCGTTTTACCCGATTCTTTTTCCTACGCGTCCGTAATTTCATTCTTCATCTAATGGAGTTAAAATCCAACATCCGACATAATAAAATTTTAGACTTTTAACTCTTCGGTTTATTACCCTCTTACCAAATTTCGACCCGTTCATGCATTCATCAACATAACTTGTTTGCTTTACCATAACCTCTTATAAACCTAATAATATCAGTGACGTCTATCATAATTACTAACATCTTGGATGCCTTGCATCCTCTTAACACATTATCGTTCGTATGCTTATTTTGACCCGTTAAGGGTATTCGCGCATTAATTGGTCTATGACTAACAAAACCATACTCCCCACTTCCATTCTTGTCCAAAACATTACACTAATCGAATAACTTGTTTCTAAACTACTTCTAAGATCGTTTGCCCAAAATACCCATCAAGGGCATTTTGGTCAACTTTAATCCCATCCTTTTCGACGAAAGACTACGTCACATATTTGGCCTCAACCATCATGTTTAGTTAATTAAAACACCATATTACTTAATCGAACTAAGAAGTGATCATAGAAATCACTTACCTTATGCGTCCGTGCTCGTATCCGATTCCTTGCCTCTTCTTGACCCGTTAACACCTCATGCTTGAGCCCGTCTCGACATGATTTCCTATGCTTTCATTTCATTGAAATCACACTCTTATTAGCATACTCATTTGTACGTGTAACAATCATATCACTCGCGTAATTCACACTTAACTTTCCTTAGTCATTTCTAACAAGCATTAAAACATATAATTAACTTCATATCCTTTCCAACACACGTAATTCATCGGGTAATCAAAATTAACACATATTAACATAACATGTATCAAACGACTTCCTATAATCCTGCTTTTACAACAACGAGTCAAATCTTGTTTCTTATACTTAGTTGACTTTCAAGAGTCAACTATTAACCATATTTAACCATCGACTTATCATCATATACTCGTAACATCATAATCGACTACACGGACGACACTATATACATTTCATCATACACTTGATGTGAGTACTACCTTTTAAGCATAACGTACAACTATTTCATGCACAAATCTTCTAAACTCATACATAACCCATCAAAACCTACTACTAATCATCATGTATCATTCCCAAATAAACATCAAACATATCATCATCACATTTCTCCTAATTCTTCTAACAAGTATTCATCATACCCACATAATACATCAATCTTTCAACAAGACTCGAACATGGGAGGTGATTCTAGTCATCATCTTCACCCTAACTAACGGGTTTCACCTCTAATCATCAAATTAACGCAAACCATACATAACCCATGTTCTATACGAGGATTCTAACCCTTGTACATGATCAATTTCATATTAACTCACGGATTAGAACATAACCCACTTCACCCATGATCACCAATCTTAGATTTAAGACATACCTTATGATCCTCTCGTGTTGGTGATCATTAATCCATGCTCGGTTATGGATTTAAGCTTCATCTTGCCTTCCGATTTGAGCATAAGGATGAAGTTAGGGTTTGAGGCTCCTTGGGAGCCTCCTGATCTTTCTCGAACACACGTATGTGTGTGTTTGTGTGTGATTAAGTTATTTAATAACTTAACTTTCATTTGTTCCACTTTAGCCCCTCGGGTTTACCTTTAAAACATAACTGACACTACCCTCATCATTTAATACTTTTGACCATACCCTTAACTAGGTTAAATAGCCTAGTTATTTATTTCATGATGTGTCACATAAGAACATACGACAAATATTAACATTCAGATTTTGGGGCGTTACAAGTCTACCACCCTTAAACGAGGTTTCGTCCCCGAAACCTTTCTCACTTTCATCGAACACACATTATCTTTTCTTCCAGTCCATCCATACGACCACTAGCCTATCCTAATGAGAATCTTCTAGCTCCAAGAACCCGTTCCGGAGTTCTTATTAGTATTGCTTTCACTAGTGGCGCTAATTTCTAACAACCTTCATAGCTAATGGTTTATTCCTCGTTCAAATATTCCTTCATCATGTGCAATATATCCTTTTGTTTACTTAAATAATTCCAACATTTCATTATTAACATTCTTTTTGTTTATTTGCACATTCATATCGTTTTCGTCGACTAAACGACCTTACTTTGAATTTGAAATCTATACATACTCATATATGCTTAACTTTAACGTTAACCTTATTCTACATTTTCTACAGTTACGTATACCTTGCATACCTTTATATTATCTTTAAATCATTTCGTTCATTTCACATTACTATTGCTTTCACTTCATGCATTACTTAATTCACGTGTATAAATAGTTCATATCTCTCCCATCATGAGTTAAACATTTTACTAACCTCTTATTCATTTCCCAACCCACGATCCGCAACCCAGATCGATCATCTTCTCCTCGAGTACTTAATTCACTATAATGAATGAATGACAAAACTGTTATTTACATGATGAATCCTTGCAAAATTGCCTAAATAAAAGCTAAGCTGTCATGTCGCGCAACGCGCGGCGTCGAATACCCGTAGTTATAATTAAAAACACACACAAACTCTTGGTCCAATCAAAATTGACTGCTATTCACAAAACTTGTAACTTTTATAATATAATAAATAAATACATAAATTTTATAATAAATAAAGAAATAACAATAATTTAATTTAGACTTTTTCTTCTATGATGAAATTAAAGGATATAACATAAAGAATTTCTACACTCAATACATCACAATTTATTTACATTTCAAAATTGAAGTTTGGACTTCAATTAAAATTTATTATAAGGAACATGTGAGATTTTGAACAAATGTTAAAAAAAAACCGATAATGAGATGGTGTACGATGTCCCTGTCTTTGGCCAAAGTTGGGCGTTTAGGGTGCGATCTGCAGACACAATGTGATGAGACTTGAGGGGATTTTATATTCTGTACGGTGTTGGAGAAAGGGTCACGTTTTGAACCCTAAGCACCGCGCTTTGGCCAAAGTGTGGCGCTTCGACCCTCATTTCATGCATTTAAGAGGCAGGCCACGCGTTCTGTCTCGTATCCTCAAAAAATTTTCATCCGTTTCAAAAAATTGAGATTGAGGTTCTGTTGGGTTTTTTGTTTTGAACTGTGAAAATTCTGTTGAGGAGAGCATTTTTTCAGTGATTACGATGTCGTGGTTTAGCAACTACTTTTTCGGTGAATACTCTGAGGAGTCCGTTGTTCCAGATTCTTACGAGGGAGCCGCTATTTATGCCTCGTACGATATACCGATCCCTTCCAACACGAGGGAGGGGGAGGTTGTATCTGACATTCGTTATCGTGACAATACGGTGGAGCTGGACTTGAATGTCCCTGTGGAAGACTCCAACGCACAATACGACTATTCGGATTACGGATAAGGAGATGAACCGTATCCTCAGGCTGAATATCCGTACGGTCAGCTAAACTATCCCAACCATAGTTACGGTGGTGAGCAGAGCTATGTACGACAAGACTATCCCGGCCCCGGTTACGGTGGTGAGTGGAGCTATGTACAGCAAGACTATCCCGACCACGATTACGGTGGTGAGCCTAGCTATGTACAGGAAGACTATTCCGACCAAGGAGAGGGTGGTGAGCAAGATGAGGAATGCTCTTACCCAATTACATTTTATTTTGATACCAACCAGAAATTTTCGTCACGTGATGAGTTGGTGGATTATGTACAGAAGACGGGAAAGGACAATGGCTACGTCATTATGAAATAAATGTCAATTCAAAAAGGAAGTAATTTCAAGATTTTGTTTGAATGTAGTCTTGGTGGGGAGTACAAGAGTGTAGCTACAATGACGAAAACAGGTAGCAAGAAAACATGTTGCCCGTTTAAGTTGATAGGGTTTACGGAAACAAAGGGAACTGTTTGAAAGATAGAGGTGAAGGACGCGAGGCACAACCACACTCCTATTGAAAACATGGAGGGTCACGCATATGCGAGAAGGCTTTCTTCGGAGGATAAAAGACTGATTGAGCGGCTGGCAGAGGAATGCTACCATCTGGTAGAATATCTACAATCCAATCAACGCACATATGTGTTTCAAATCAAGGGTCCCATCATTACAACCACCAATATCTTTTGGTGGGCAAGGAATGCTACCATCTACGAGCTTTCCATCCATATATTCCATCCAACATATGACACATGATAAAAGCGCTTCTCTAGACAATCTGAGATTATGTTCCGTTTTATTACAGTTGTCATAATCAACTACTGTAGAGTGATCTTCATGACTTGAAGCTGTACAAGGATCTTCGATCTCTTCCAAGATCAAATTTCTTCGTTTCCCATTATTATGAAACCTCGTTTCGTGAGGTGGTCTTCTTTCATGTATCCCAAAATAATTTGAAGACTCACAAATTTCAATATCATTTTGGTGATTTTCTGAGTGTTTGCAAGCTTCTTTTGATATCATTACATTTTTGTACCATTTAAGAATAACTGTAATTTTAGTACAACTTTCTCTCTCAAACCTTTCTAAAACTAGAAAAAAAAACATTAACAACTAACAAAGATTGAAGAACAAAAGAATAAAGTGTTGCTCTTTGTTACCAAGCATGTCATCTGAAACAATTAATAGGACATTGTTGTTCAACAGGATTTGCTTCCGGTGATCTCTGTTAAATATTTTCGAGACTATTTGTTTGCAGTATATATATATATATATATATATAGGGAGAAGATCATACGAGAACCACCTCTTATTGCGAGAACCAATGTGAACACAACAAAAAATGCCTAAAAATAGCTAAAAATCACACAAAATTTTTTTTTGAATTTTTTAATATTTTTTATAAAAAAATCGCTACTTTTCGAAGCAAAAAAAAAAAAATTTTTGCTTCGAAAAGTAGCGATTTTAACATAAAAAATATTAAAAATTTCAAAAAAAAAATTTAGATTTTTTTTTGATTTTTTTAGGTTTTTTGGGGGTTTAGTTTTTAGCATTTAGCTTGGGGGGGGGGGGGTGGGGGGTTTCGGTTTTTGGGGGTGGGGGAGGGGGGTTTAGGTTTTTTTTTTGGGGGGGGGGGGGGGGGTTAGGTTTTTTTTTAGGTTTTCTTTAGATTTTAGTTTTTAGCATTTAGCTTAGGGGGGGGGGTTAGGTTTTTTTAGGTTTTTTTTAGCTATTTTAGGTTGTGTTCACATTGGTTCTCGCGGTTCTCACAATAAAGGTGGTTCTCGCATGAGCTCCTCCCTATATATATATATATATATATATATAGGGGAGGGTTATCTTGAGAACACTCATTTTTGTGAGAACACTAGGAACAATTTCCATCCATAGATCATCCTAAATTAAGGGCTAAGATTAGAGGGGATTTAAATGAGGAGAAAACTTAAATTAAATGACAAAAGGGGTATTATTGTCAAAACATAAAACTCAAAAAACCTATCAAAATCCTTCAATAGCATCTCTGTAAAAAACCTTTCAAATTTCTAAATCACGATGCTAGAGATTTCAAAAATCAAAAGAGGAATACGAAGAATCAATCTCGCCCAATTTGGATTCGATTGAGATCATCTTCGATTTGACTGATTATGAACGGTTGGCTAATGTAATAAGCGAAAAAACTTTACTCTTCTTCTTCAGGTATTGGTTTTTGTTGTGATTTAGATCTGATTGATGGTTTGAAGTATGATTATTTCGTTGGCTGAGGTTATAAGCGAAGAAACTTTGCTCGTCTTCTTTAGGTACTGATTTTTGTTGTAATTTGGATTTGATTGA
>JARYGA010028526.1:0-47000 GCA_030545235.1 Helianthus tuberosus
CCTTTTTCTACAAATTGCTAAGAAACGACATTGATGAGAGAATATATAAAAAAAAAAAGATTGATGTGAAAATACATATATAAAGACATTGTTTTTTTTTTGTTTTTAATATGTTTTGTTAAAGTCCGTTCTTTAAAAGTCTTGGTTATTAATTTTTAAAAAAACTAATAACAACGATTTTGAAAAACGATAAACCAAACCGACAAGGTGGTTGGGTCAACAACGCAACCGAACAAGTACAAACAATTTGGATTGATGGTTTGTTATAGGGTGTGCAAAAAAACCGAATTAACCGACAAAACCGAACCAAATAAAAAACCGGTGGGTCGGTTAATGGTTTTTTCCGAAAACCGAAAAGTAGCGGGTCGGTTATGATTATCAATGTTTCCATACCTACCATAACCGAACCGAACCGACATGTAATAAATCTTTGTAGAATTTAGGACTTTTCACCATATTATTAATAATTGATGCTTTTTGCTAAAGATTTTTTAGTATTTATAGGTTTTACATATCGTTTTATGGTTTTGGTTGAATGTTTATTTGAATTTATGGAACATATTATATCACTTTATTTGAATATTCGATAATAATTAGTATTAATATTATAGATTATATATATTTTTAATACTATAGCCAATAACAATTTATTCCATGTTAAAAAAAAATAAGCTATTTTAGCTAGGCTAAATACACGGTTAACCACCCACAACCGACCCGCTATAACCATCAAAACCGATTAACCATAACTGTCGCAACCCCCGTCCCCTATCTATCCCGGGAAACGGGCGGCCGCGAGACCAGTTTCGGTGGTATCGGTGTTTATCATTTTGGCAGCGGAAATTACATCAGGACCGTAGTTAATAAATATTTTATCTTGAGTAAATACCACACTTTTATATAAATATATTGGGGATAAAACCCAAGTTTCATTACAAACTGTTTTTATAGGGATAAACCATATTTTATTGAAATAAAACGTCTTCTTTTATTCAGGTAACTTTTATAACCATTTTTTCAAGCCTTCAGTGTTGTCCAGCTGACTTCTAGTTGGCTTTCACATTTTTGTTACCTAAAACGCGTTTAAAAACATTTTGTCAGTGGAAAATATTGGTGAGTGAATCCCAGTTTAATCAAGAAGAGTTTTTATCTCTTAACAATATTGAGAGCGATTACAATGTTTACATCTACACAATTACTCATTCAGTACTGTCAATCCTGACTGGTGGGTCATATTACACATTGGCTATCTCGTTGTCCAATGGTAACGTGTTCCACATTTTTGTATACAAAACCCCAACATACCGGCAGTAATTTTTTTTTATATAGTTAAATTTCATTCCACACGAAAAAAGGACAATTACAAAGCAATGGCAGGCAGTAATTGAAGAATTACAAAGACTCAATCACTGCTAATTATAATTTAAATAAATAAAGGTTTTGTAAAAAACAGTTTGCAAAAAGGTTTACAAAAAGGAGATTACTCACATTGCTGTCTTAGGTTTTTCTTTAAGGGATTCCTGGTGATTATCTATAATTTACACAAATGCACATGCGTTAGTATAATAACCCAATATTTACATTAGTAATACCCTCCCCGAGACGGCATTCCAACGACTACGTCGGGCAGAACCTCGACAGCCGTTACGGAACCCTGGATCAATCGGGCAGCGTATCTAATACGTAATCGGGGTTATGATACTTACAACGGGGTAGAACTTCGTTAATTAGGGGGTATTTTGCTCGAGTATAAAGTACACTACGTAGAAATTTGAGAGAGAATTGAAGGAAATGAGCGACGGAAACTGAAGGCTGAGGGCCTTCTTATATAGTGCCTCTTCGACTTCTCCCGCGGCCCGCGTAAGACGTAGCCAAGGGCTACGCGGCCCGCGTAATAGACTGGATAGGCCACTAGCCTGGCCCAGTCATCGAACTAGCTTCGCCACGAGCCCGACACGTGGCGGCACCGGGTTAAGCCTGGTGGCCTACCTGTCGCGGCCCGTGTAAGAGGTAGCCAAGGGCTACGCGCCCTGCGACAGCCCCTTAAAATTTTGTTTTTATTTTTATTTTATTAAATTAAAGGTATTTGGGGGCCCGTTTTCGCATACGGGGTGTATTTTAGGACGTATTAGAATTTTTTAAAATATATTAGGGTGTCGAAAATATTTAGGAGGGGTTGTTATATCCTCCCCACCTTGTTTTAGAGCTCGTCCTCGAGATCTACTGGAACAAGTGTGGATATTTCCATTGCATTTCTGATTCAAGCTCCCATGTGTATTCTGATCCTCTTTTGGAGTCCCAATTCACTTTGACCAGAACTAATCTCTTATGCTTGAGGTTCTTGACTTTTCTGTCTTCGATCTGTAGAGGTCTTTCCACAAATTTTAATTGTCCATTTACCTCTATATCCTTAAGAGGTACTACCAGTGATTCATCAGCTAAGCATTTCTTGAGATTGCATACATGAAATACATCATGTATTCCTGTCATTTCCTCTGGCAGTTGTAGCTGATAGGCTAAAGGTCCTATTCTTCTAATAACCTCAAAAGGTCCAACATTACCTGGGGCTTAGCTTTTCCTCTTTTGATGAATCTTACCACTCCTTTCCAATGAGAGACTTTTAATAACACTTTGTCTCCTACCTGAAATTCTAATGGCTTTCGTCTGTTATCTGCATAACTCTTTTGTCGATCACGTGCTGCTTTCAATCGTTCCTTGACTTGAATGATCTTGTCTGTTGTTTCTTGCACTATCTCTGGCCCAGATAGTTGTTTTTCTCCAATTTCTGCCCCAACAGACTGGCGTTAGGCACTTTCGTCCATAAAGTGCTTCGAATGGTGCAGCATTGATACTTGTGTTGATAACTGTTATTATAAGAAAATTCTATTAACGGTAAATGATTGTCCCAATTACCTCCGAAATCAATTACACAAGCTCTAAGCATGTCCTCCATTGTCTGAATTGTCCTTTCACTTTGTCCGTCCGTTTGAGGATGATAAGCGGTGCTTAGATTCAACTTGGTTCCCATTGCTTTTTGGAAACTTGCCCAAAAATGAGAGGTAAAAACGACTATCTCTGTTAGAAACAATTAATAGAGGAAATTCCATGTAATGAAACTATTTCATTTACATACAATTTAGCTAATTGTTCCATACTGAATGTTTTCCTTCATTGGTAGGAAATGAGCTGACTTATTTAGCCTATCTACAATCACCCAGATTGTATCATTACCTTTTCTTGTTTTGGGTAATTTGGTAACAAAGTTCATTGTTATTAATTCCCATTTCCATATAGGCATTTCCAATTGCTGTAACAAACCTGAGGGTTTCTGATGTTCAGCTTTAACTTGTGAACAGGTTAAACACTTTGCAACATATGCTGCTATATCTTTTTTCATTCCTATCCACCAAAAAATCTTTCTTAAGTCTTGATACCTCTTATCACTTCCAGGATGCAACGTATGTAACACCCAAAAGTGCATAAAGCAAAAAGGGTTCGAGTATACTCACAGCGATTGAGTTAATGGATTGAAGGGAGCGCTAGAGCGGAAAATAGCCTGAATAGTTAATGATAGCATAAGCAAAAGTTGGCGTGTAAAACGGTGTGATGTGTCAATGGATCGGACGGCAATCCGATCGGGTGGCCGGTCGATCGGATGACAATCCGTTCGGGCGGTCACCCGATCGGGTGGCCACTCGATTGGATTGTCTCCTTGTCTGGGATGGATGTGTATGATGGTTTGCCTTTTGAAGTTTTTCATTGTAGCATTTTAAAAATAGAGAAGCATCTCTACCTTTCCAGGTTGGTCCGATCGAAACGGCCGTTCGATCGGACAGCAATCCGATTGGCGAGGCTTCTCAGTTTTGAGAACAAGTTCACAGCAAGACGGTCACTCGATCGGATGGCTATCCGATCGGGTGGCAATCCGTACATATTAAACATGTTGAAAATTTGACCAAGTCCCCAAACGTCACACGATCGGATGGTCACTCGATCGGGTGGCAACCCGATCGGGTGGCAATCCGTTTCAACGTTCAGATCTTGAATAGTTTGAAATAGTTTAAGTGTGGGACCCAAGTGCAACCCGATCGGATGGCCCGGTCGATCGGGTGGCAATCCGATCGGGTGGCAATCCGATCGGACGACAATCCGTCCCGACTATCCATCCGTCTGACACTTGACTCGTTTGAAGTTTTGTAGCGTTGAACGAGATATTTTGATAACATGCTTGAACAACAGAACTCTCAACCCAGCCCAAGTGACTCGACCGAACAGGAATCACCCTAGTCCGACCGGCTCACGGTTCGAGTCGGTAGTTCATGTTCAAACCTGAAGTCAATACCTCTTGTATAGGATTCGGATTTGGAACCAATGCATCACCAAGAATGGGTAGAAGATCAGAACTAGGTCCGATTCCATCGGGTTTGAGTGCATTGAGTGTAAAAGAGTTGAAAGAAAGTTAGAAAACCATCTTTCAATCATTTTCACCATGAATATGTTCAGATCTATGAAAGATCTTTGTTTATTCATGTGGAAATCATTCAGATCTAAGTTGTTCTTGGTGGATTGAAGCCAAAACATGAAGTTCATAAGAACCCCATGATGACATCATCCTAGAACACCTCAAATCTAGTGATTTCACGGTTAAAAGTTAAGATTTAAAAGATAGAAAGGTGTGGGAGTGCGTGTAGATTAAGGAAAGTACAAGATTTAGGTTGAAAAACTTACAAGATTTGAGAGAAATCGGAAGAAATGTGGGCTGAAGCGAGTTAGTCGAACAAAGGAGTGGGCTGAAGCGAGTTAGTCGAACAAAGGAGATGTCACCATCAAAGAGGTGACAAATGGGGGTATTTATAGGCTTTCCATAAAAGGAAAGTGGGAAAGGTGGCTGGTCGATCGAGTGGCAGCCCGTTTGGGTGGCAGCTCGATCGAGTGGCAGCTCGATCGAGTGGCAGCCCGATCGGGTGGCAGCTCGATCGGCTGGCCACTCGACTGGAGTGATTGGCGCGACGAGTTTTGCAGTTTTGATTCGAGTACAAGACGTTGCGATGCGATTCGAGAGAGCGATGAGATAGTATTACTCATCAAATTACTTTTAATCCCAACTACTATATCTAACATTCAATCACAATAAGTAACTTGCGTTTAGTGTTTTTTATTCGATTTGTGTCACTGCCCACGTCTCGATTTGACCCAGTCCAGGAGCCGCGGGACAGAAACCCGTGGTATTTATTAATTGAGTTGACAGCGAAAGATTTTACAGGATCTTTTTAAAACTTGAAATGCCCGATTATTTTATTTCATAATTCGGGATAAACCCTGTAATTTACAATAGAGGAATTTCACAAGTAAATTCCCTGATTTACAAAACATGTTTATTTGTTTAACTGAGCCACTACATCAAGCTTTGTTAGTGCTCCGTAGCACTTTTCCTTGGTTCACAGTAGTCACCTGAAACATGTTTTAAAAATATTTTATCAGCGGGGAAATACTGGCGAGTCACTCAATTTGATAAAACGACACATAGTTATAAATTACAGCATAAGAGCGATTACAATGGCTTCAATCTTATTTTTATCTGGCGCCGTGTCACCTCCTGGTGACGATGGTCATACCACTATTGGGTCCTTTCACCCAAGTAGTGATGATTTTCACTGTTAGGATTTATTAGCCTAACCGTGAGAAATTAGTAATGTGCACAATACCCCACTAGCCAGTGATTCAAGATAACCACGACTTAATCCCTGTACTTATAACTTTTGAAAATGGTTGGAGTATTGTAAAACATTATTGATAAAAAGAGAATGACTCACATTGCAGATTTAAACGGCCAGAGTTTAGCCTACTGATTAGCCTTGTAACCTAATTTAAATAACAATGCACACGAACTAAGTCAGTAACTAATACAGCATTTACAATAACTCACGAGATTAAAACCCTCCCAACGAATGACAAAGTGCAACACTTAAACATCCATCGAATTCACGACGAATGACAAAGTATGGCCCTAATGTAGGCAGCACTTAAACATCCATCGGATAGTTTCAATCGATCGGACATTGAATCATAGCAGCGATCGAGTTAATACCTTGTATCGTAGCAGCGCCTCACTACCTTAATTTTCGAAATTGAGCAGTAGCACTTTGTTTTTTAGAGTTGTTTTCGACACCAGTGAACAGGCCATGATCAGTTCTATTTATAGCTGAAAAATGGTTCTGTCGCGGCCCGCATGAACCATAAGCCGATCCTTACGCGGCCCGCGTGGGGGTCTAGTCTACGTGTAGGTTTGCTGGGTCACGAGTAGGTTTGCCAGGTGGATGACACGTGGCTTGAACAGTTATCCGGAACAATGTTAAGTTGATGCGGCCCGCGTAAGGGCCCTCTTGTGCTTTACGCGGCCCGCGATAGGGTCTAAAATATGATTTTCTTGATTTTTTTTATATGGATTAGGGTTTTGGGGGTCCGGGTTTTCACTTACGGGTCGTTTTGGGACATTTTTGAAGGTCCTTACATCCTCCCCACCTTATTTAAAATATCGTCCTCGAGATTTACTGAAATAAGTGAGGATACTTTCGCTTCATCTCCAATTCCAGCTCCCAAGTATATTCGGGTCCCCTTTTTGAATCCTACTTGACTTTGACCAGCACTAGTCGCTTGTGCTTGAGAAACTTGATCTTTCTGTCTTCTATTTGCAGTGGCTTCTCAACAAATTTTAACTTTTCATTTGCCTCTACATCTTGAAGAGGTACTACCAAGGATTCGTCAGATAGACATTTCTTAAGATTGGATACATGAAATACGTCATGTACTCCGGCTAGCTCCTCTGGTAGTTGTAAGCGATAAGCAACGGGTCCTATACGTTGGATTACTGGGAATGGTCCTATGTACCTTGGACTTAGCTTTCCTTTCTTACTGAACCGAACTACTCATTTCCAAGGAGAAACTTTCAAGAGTACCTTGTCTCCAACTTGAAACTCTAGTGGCTTGTGTCGATTATCGGCATAACTCTTCTGGCGATCTCGAGCCGTTTTCAGTCTTTCCTTGATTTGAGTAATTTTGTCGGTGGTTTCTTATACAGTTTCAGGACCTGATAATTGACTTTCTCCTATTTCTGCCCAACATACTGGAGTTCTACACTTACGTCCGTACAGTGCTTCGAATGGGGCAGCTTCGATGCTTGAATGATAACTATTGTTATAGGAGAATTCGATTAAAGGTGGGTGGTCATCCCAGTTTCCACCAAAATCTATTACACATGCCCTGAGCATGTCTTCCAAGGTTTGGATCGTCCTTTCACTTTGTCCATCTGTTTGAGGATGATATGCAGTGCTTAAATGCAGTTTAGTCCCCATGGCCTCTTGGAAACTAGTCCAGAAATGGGAAGTGAAACGACTATCCCTATCCGATACAATGGAGAGTGGGACTCCATGTAAGGATACTACCTCATCTACATATAACTTGGCTAACCTTTCCATGCTAAAGGTTTCTTTCATGGGTAGAAAATGAGCTGATTTGGTTAATCGATCCACAATTACCCAAATTGCATTATTACCTTTTCTGGTTTTGGGTAACTTAGTAACAAAATCAATTGTTATGAGCTCCCATTTCCATACAGACATTTCTAATTGTTGAAGTAGTCCTGAAGGTTTCTGGTGTTCTGCCTTAACTTGTGAACAAGTAAGACACTGAGAAACATATCTAGCTATATCCTTTTTCATTCCTATCCACCAGAAATTATTCTTTAAGTCTTGATACATCTTATTGTTACCAGGATGCTTGGTATACCTAGATTTATGGGCTTCCTCTAAAATCTTATTTCTTAATTCTCCTTGCTTAGGTACGCAAATCCTTTTTTGTGGAATCTCCAAATTCCATCACTTCCTTGTTCTAATTCCTTTATTCTTCCCTTCATTCCTTCAGCCTCATCCTTGATTGCTGTTTCTTGAATGTTCTTCAGCTGTTCCATTAAGTCTAATTGTAGACTTAATCTAAGAGCACGAACTCGCTTTTGCTTTTCATGATACTTACGACTTAAAGCATCAGCAACCACGTTTGCTTTTCCTTCGTGATATTGAATATCACAGTCGTAGTCACTTAGGATTTCCATCCATCTCCTTTGCCTCATGTTCAATTCTTTTTGCCCAAATATGTATCTTAAGCTTTTATGGTCTGTATAGACAGTAAACATACTTCCATACAAATAGTGTCTCCAAATCTTAAGGGTAAAAATTATGGCTCCTAATTCTAAGTCGTGAGTAGTATAATTTTCCTCATGCTTTTTCAATTACCTTGATGCATACGCAATTATCTTCTTGCGTTGCATTAACACACATCCTAATCGTAGCTTAGAAGCATCACAATAAACTTCAAAATCCTCTGTTCCTGCTGGTAAAGCTAGAATTGGAGCATTTGTTAATTTATGTTTTAAGATCTTAAAAGCTTCCTCTTGCCTAGGTCCCCATTCAAACTTAACTGCCTTACAGGTTAGCTTAGTTAAGGGTACATCTATCTTGGAAAAATCCTTAATGAATCGTCTATAATATCCAGCTAACCCTAGAAAACTTCTAATTTCCATAGCTGATTGCGGAACCTTCCATTTGGTGATTGCTTCTATCTTAGCAGGATCTACGTGAATACCTTCGTGATTCACCATGTGTCCTAAAAATTGCACTTCTTGCAGCCAAAATTCACACTTCGAGAATTTGGCGTAAAGTTTTTTCCTTTCTTAACAAAGTTAAGAGTGCATGCAGGTGCTCACAATGCTCCTCCTGGCTTTCGGAATAAATAAGTATATCGTCGATGAAGACAATTACGAATTTATCCAAATACGGTTTACAGATCCTATTCATCATGTCCACAAATGCTGCAGGAGCATTTGTTAATCTGGAGGGCATGACTGTAAACTTTTAATGACCATACCTAGTTCTGAAAGCAGTTTTAGGTATGTCTTCTTCTTGTACTTTCAATTGATGATATCCAGAGCGTAAATCTATCTTAGAAAAGTATCTAGCTCCTTGCAATTGATCAAAAAGATCATCAATCCTAGGTAATGGATATCGATTCTTAATTGTAACTTTATTTAATTCCCTATAATCGATACACATTCTCATTGACCCATCTTTCTTTTTCACAAACAACACTGGCGCTCCCCACGGGGATGAACTAGGTTGTATGAATCCTTTGCTTAACAATTCATCTAACTGCTTTTTCAATTCCAGCATTTTGGTGGGTGCTAACCGATAAGGTGCCTTAGCTATCGGTGTAGTTCCAGGAATTAGATGAATTCTAAATTCTACTTCCCTATCGGGTGGTAATCCAGGTAGTTCTTCTGGGAATACCTCTGGGTATTCTGATACTACTGGAATTTCCTTAAGTCCCTTACCTTTCGTGTTAATGATTACTGAAATCATATACACTATTTCTTGTTGTCTTGAATAACTGGCCAATTTCATTACTGAAATGAATTTCATTGGCTTACGTGGCTTATCTCCTGTAATCCACTAATTCTCCTGTGGGTGCATGATGTATTGTAAAATACATCTTTATTCGCGTCTAGGTTTGTTCGGTTTTAGTTAGATTTAGTGTCGTTTTAGTTTAGAATGTATATACGTTTGATGTATTGGTGTTTTCAGGTACTTGGAGCTGAAACGTGCAATAAACGAGTAAAATATGATAGAGGAAAGTGTCGGGTCAAGAATTGGAAGTTCGTGAGCGAAAACGAAGCAGAAATGCAGTTCTGGAGTGCTCAGGCGGGCCGCCTCAGCTTACAAGACACACTCAAGCGGGCCGCCAGAGTTTATAAACGGTTTTCGGATTTTAAAAGACGCGCGGGCCGCGTAAGGTTTACAATAAGTTCATGCGGGCCGCGAGGCCCTTATGTCGGCGCACAGATTTCGTAACAGCAATGGTTGTAGGGTTTTTGAAGTATATTGTCACACCCCGATTTCCACGTGTCACCGGTGGGCCCGGTGGGGGAGTATCGTGACGTGGTTGGCAACGTAATAGTCAAACAACACAATATAATAATGCACAGCGGAAGCAAATTTAAAATAAGATACAACCGAATTTATTTATTGTAAACAAAGTCACAATCATTCGGTGTTTATCCACAGTAGGATCGAATTAAAAACATTGTTTATGGTTCAACAGACTTCGGCATCTAAAGCTTGCGAGACTTCTACTGATGCTTAAGAGAATCCCAGCCTATTTCGCCTAGTACCTGCATTTAATCTTTTTGAGAAAATACGTCAGTTTACACTGGTAAATACATTCAACTGACTCATTTTATAAAATGATTGAAAATTGGTTTGGATGCACATGGCATAAACATTTTTATTAACTTGGGAGAATTATTTAATATTATAATCTTGTGAACGAATTATATGTTACTTATGCGTTCAGTAGCCCGGATCTCGTCCGGGTTAAAGATCAATAGACACACCACTTTAAGTGAGTTATACACGGGAGTACGCCTACACCCCGTGCTCAGGTCGTGGCTATCTCGTAAGATAATGCCGAGGATATCCGGGACATGGTCATTAACCCCCCAAAGGCTGTAAAGTAAACATATCTGTTTAAAACGAGCCGATCAAATTATTCAATTAACCACTAAGCGTGGAAGATTTGATGCTCGATCAAGCGGTACGCTATGTACCGTAACCCAAGCCCGTATAGGGAAAATAAGTTAAAAGTATTTACCTTTGCAAGTATAACTCCTTAATCGAATAAATTGCAGATAGCTTTTACTGGTTCTCCTAATCTGGAACGAAGGTTTAATATAACCTATTAGAATACTAACGGGCCTTTGATTAAGCTTAAGCTTAGACCGGTCAGTTTTAATGATACGGTTCGTACGCACGATTAAGCGAAGACCGGATAGAATGTGATTCAGACCCGACAAGTTTGAAGACTTGTTTAATATGGGTTTATTATTCACATTCTGGATTTTGAGATAAAAATGATATCGTTTGACCCGTTTCGGCTAATTTATGCAAACTAGTTACATAAACCGTACCGAACGCGTATAATGCATAACGGGTAACCGAAAGGGTCGCGAACAGGTTTCCTAAGTTAATACGCTTTAAATATGTTGTGATATCGTTATGATATCTTCCATAATGCCCATAACGAGTTTAATCCCTAAATATGCCCCGTATGGGTATTTTGGTCATTTTAAAGATTATAAAAAGGATTAATTATGTTTCTGCTAACCGGGTCTGAATATATCAGGAAAATGGCTTATTTTAACAGGTTATAACATTTGGTAATAAACCTTATATGCTAAAATAGTTTTAAACCCAAACTATGTGTATAATACGCGTATAAAGCCGTTTTAAGCGACGTACGGTTTAAAATACCATTCTGAGTTTTCTGATCAGTAAAACAGGCTCAAAACACTCTATTTATTATTTAAAATCAGTGGCACTTGGATTGGTATCAAACGGATTTGTAAAACTCGGTTTATGGCCTAAAAGGGCATATTCGGTGTTAACCGAATCAATGCGATAAGCCTAGCTTAAGATCAGTTTAAAAATAATTAAAAATCTTCAAAAATCCCAAAATATTATTTATCATCAGTGGGTAAAAGTTTTGGTACCGAAAATCGGGTTTAGATAGGCTATGCGCTAATCGCGCCGTTTAATTAATAAAAAGTTTATTATTCACGCTAATGCGCATATCTCCTAATCTAGACCTCCGATTGACGTGAAAATTTACGTGCATGATTAATAATCAGTAACTAAGATTATAGTACTTCCACATTTTCAAAATTCTCGTTGTATGGTCATAAGGGCGTTATGGTCCAATTTAAGCGATTAACGGAAACGTGTGCATGCATCGGATAATCAATGAAACAAGTACAGAGACTTATACTAGCATGTAACCCAACCCTAATGAGACTTTAAGGCATGTCTAATTCAAACTAAAACGGGTCAGAACCGAAGTCAAAGCAAAAGTCAAGGTTTTGCGCCTTTCGGTTCCGAACCGGGTTTTAACAGAAATTTGTCGAGTCGGGCAAGCGTAGACAAGTTTTTATACTTATTATCATGTTATATTAAGGTTAAAACAGGTTACACACCTTTCGGATCATTAATTGTGCATTAAATCGCATTTTGTATTTCTGTTGACTTTTTCGGTCAACGTTTGACCCGACAAACAACCTAGTTAGGTCTGGAATCAGGGGGAACCCTTTTAGGGTCTTATTACCTACATAATTACCAACCTAACGGTACTTTTAATTTGACATACGACTGAGCTATCGATATTTAATCACGAAGTCAACCGTTAAGCACGATATATTGACTTTTAAGCTAATTATAAAGCTAGAATTAATTTAGAAGGGTTAGGCAACTTACTAGATGATTAATGGTTGCTTAGGAAGGCCTTTGATCAGCTTGGATGTTCCACAAATGAGCAGAAGTGAAATGAGGATGGAATGATCAAATGGTTGCAACTTAGGTGGGTTTTATAGTGTTCTTGGCACCATGAATTGATGACAACAAAGTCTAGGGCCATCCACAATCGATTAACATCTGTAACTAGTGTCTAGGGATGTCTAGGGGCCATGCACATGCAAGAGAAACCGGCTAAATGGGTCACAAATGCACTAAACAGGCTGCTGCCTGTTTTTTCTGCATCTGCAGACCGGACGCGGCCCGCGTCCTGATTAACCAAATCTCAGGCGGGCCGCCTGAGACATATAAATCAGATTTTTGATTTTCTTTGTTGGTGTTTCGAAAGGCAAGTGGCATAAACGAATGGTGGGCATTATTTTCTCATTTAGGGGCCTCCATTATGGGTCTTTTACTGTTGGATACCCTACCATTTGTGTTTGTTTGCTTTGCATTCAAAAACAAGACCCGAAAACAAAGGGTTTCCGTTCCTTTTCATTGTAGGAGTCCTACCATTAAATTTTTAATCATTCCATGTAATAATTCCCTGAACTTGAATATGTACAAGGTGTTTTTTAACATAAATTGAGTCTTGGGATTTATAACGAGGTCGTTCAGAGGTGCAAAAGTTAACATAACGACACGGTTAAATCCTGTCAATCATTTTTAATAATTCCGAGTCTACAAAGCGTTTTGTCACACGTGACACGTGTCGTTACTTTATTGAACACGAAATTCTGAGGTGTTACATCCTCACCCCCTTAAAATAAATCTCGACCCGAGATTTACTGAAACAAATAAGGGTATTTTTCTTTCATGGTGGATTCCAACTCCCACGTATACTCGGGACCTCTTCGGGCATCCCATTTGACCTTTACAAAAGGTATATGCTTTCTTCGAAGCTTCCTTACCTGTCGATCTTCAATCGACAAAGGTTTTTCTACAAACGTTAAGCTCTTATCTATTTGCACATCTGTATGTGGCATGACATGTGAATCATCAGCGGAACACTTCTTTAGATTGCAGATGTGGAACACATTGTGAATTCCACTGAGCTCTTCTGGTAAGTTCAACTTATAGGCAACTGACCCAACACGTTCGATAACCTCGAAAGGTCCTATGTATCTCGGGCTTAGTTTGCCTTTCTTACCAAATCGCATCACTCATTTCCAGGGTGACACTTTAAGTAGGACTTTTTCACCTACTTCGAAATGAAAATCCTTACGACTTGGATCCGCGTAACTCTTCTGCCTATTCCGGGCAGCTTGGAGATTGTTATGAATCTGGACAATCTTGTCCGTCGTTTCGAACACGATCTCTGGTCCTGATAACTGGTCTTCTCCAACTTCCGCCCAACAAATTGGCGATCTACATTTTCTACCATATAATGCCTCAAAAGGCGCAGCCTTTATGCTGGTATGGTAGCTATTGTTGTAGGAGAATTCGATCAACGGTAGGTTCTTATCCCAGCTACCTCCCAAATCGATCGCACATGCGCGTAGCATGTCTTCCAACGTTTGAATAGTACGCTCACTCTGACCGTCTGTCTGAGGATGGTAAGCCGTACTAAAGTTCAAACGTGTGCCCAAAGATTGCTGGAAGCTCTTCCAAAAATGTGACGTGTACCTAGTATCTCTATCAGAGATAATAGCTACAGGTATGCCGTGTAGGGCTACAATCTTATCAACATATAACTGGGCTAACATATCGGAGCTATAAGTCTCCTTGATGGGTAAGAAATGAGCTGACTTAGTCAGTCGGTCAACTATAACCCATATCGTATCATTTCCTTTCCTTGTCTTGGGTAACTTGGTAATAAAATCCATAGTTACCATTTCCCACTTCCACGTAGGAAGTTCAGGCTGTTGTAGCAAACCTGACGGTTTCTGATGCTCGGCTTTGACTTGCGCACATGTCAAGCATTTTGCTACATGGGCGGCCACAGACTTTTTCAAGCCTATCCACCAATAATTTGCCTTTAAATCCTGGTACATCTTATCAGCTCCAGGATGAACGGAGTATTTGGAACTATGGGCTTCTTGGAGGATGACATCACGAAGTCCTCCAAAAATTGGAACCCATATTCGTCCGTTTAACCGTAAAATTCCGTCCTTGCTAAGAGTTAACTGCTCCTCAGTTACTCCTAACTTTTCATTAGGATAGTTAGCTTCCAACACAGCTTCCTTCTGTGCAGCTAACACCCTTTCTATCAAACTGTTCTTTATCTCCATACGCTTGGCGTTAATTCGAATGGGTTTAACCCTTTCCTTTCTGCTTAAGGCATCAGCGACTACATTCGCTTTGCCGGGATGGTATTTGATTTCACAATCATAATCATTTAAAGTTTCCATCCAACGGCGTTGCCTCATGTTTAATTCTTTCTGGTTAAACAGATGCTGGAGGCTCTTGTGATCAGAAAAGATCACAAACTTGATTCCATAAAGATAATGCCTCCACAGTTTTAGTGCGAACACAACGGCACCCAATTCCAAGTCATGGGTGGTGTAATTCTTTTCGTGCACCTTTAACTGTCGCGATGCATAGGCAATCACCTTGCCTTTCTGCATAAGCACACACCCCATGCAAGTGTGTGATGCATCACAATAAACTACAAATTCTTCAGCGCCTTCAGGTAAGGTAAGCACAGGAGCGTTGCTCAACTTTTGTTTCAAAACATCGAAGGACTCTTGCTGCTTAGGGCCCCATACGAATTTTACTTTCTTCTTGGTCAAGGAAGTTAGGGGTGCAGCAATCCTTGAAAAATTTTCAATAAAACGCCTGTAATAACCCGCCAATCCCAGGAAGCTACGAATCTCCGTAGGTGTCTTTGGCTCTTGCCAATTCATAACAGCTTCCACTTTAGCGGGATCCACCTGGATACCACGCTCACTAACCACGTGTCCAAGGAATTGGACTTCTCGTAGCCAAAATTCACACTTAGAGAATTTGGCGTAGAGCTTCTCCTGACGTAGAAGTTTGAGAATACAACGAAGGTGTTTCTCGTGGTCAGCTTGGTTCTTAGAATAAATAAGGATGTCATCAATGAAGACGATAACAAATTTATCTAAGTAGGGCTTGCAGACACGATTCATGAGATCCATGAACGCGGCTGGTGCATTAGTGAGCCCAAAAGGCATCACTAGGAACTCGTAATGACCGTAGCGAGTCCTGAATGCAGTCTTGTGAACGTCTTCATCCATAACCTTCAACTGATGGTATCCTGACCTCAGATCAATCTTTGAGAAGTAACTTGCCCCTTGAAGCTGATCGAACAAATCGTCGATCCTGGGCAATGGATATCTATTCTTGATCGTGACTTTATTAAGCTCGCGATAGTCGATGCACAGACGCATCGACCCATCCTTCTTCTTGACAAACAGGATTGGCGCTCCCCAAGGAGATGAACTGGGTCGAATGAAACCCATAGCCAGCAATTCATCTAGCTGCGTCCGCAACTCCTTCATTTCGGTGGGTGCCAATCTGTATGGTGTTCTAGCAACTGGTGCAGCTCCGGGAATGATATCGATCCTGAATTCGACTTGTCTATCTGGTGGTAGGCCAGGTAGATCTTCAGGAAACACTTCTGGGTATTCTGAGATGACAGGGATGTCTTCTAACTTTGGTTTGGGCTCATCAATAATCACCTCTGCCATGTAGATGACACACCCCTTCTTCAAACACTTTGAAGCCTTGAGCATAGTCACGTGCTCAGGCAGTCCGTACTGGGTATCTCCCCGAATGGTAAGTGATTCACCAGACGGAGTCTTTATCACTACTTGCCTCATGTTACAGACGATTTGGGCCTGGTTATGAGATAACCAGTCCATACCCAGAACTATGTCAAAACCGGCTAACTTAAAGGGAAGTAGAGATAGAGGAAAAGAATGGTTCTTAATGGATATAACACATCCATCTAACTCAGTAGAGACGGCTTCAATGGTACCATCTGCTAACTCTACCTCATAATTCACTTTTAGGGTTTTGACAGGTAAATTCAACAATTTACAAAATTTATGATCTACGAAAGACTTATCTGCGCCCGAATCAAAAAGTACTCTTGCAAAAACATCATTTACAAGGAAGGTACCTGTTATGACGTTATCATCCTGCACAGCTTCTTTCGCATCCATCCTGAAGACTCTGGCGTTAGTCTTCTTAGCCTCCTCAGGCTTCTTGTTGTACTTAGGGCAGTTAGTCTTTATGTGGCCCTTTTCATTGCAACGGTAGCACGTTGCATCTTTCATCTTCTTGCAATCCAAGGTTTTGTGTTCCTTGGACTTGCACAAACCACAAGCAAAAGACCTTGACTCGTTATTCGAGTTTGTTTCGAGTCTGCACTTTCCAAAGTGCTGTTTCTTGCAAGTTTTGCATGTGGGCTTCTCTCCAGAACGATGCCCATCTTTCTTTGACTCCGATCCCTTCTTGTGATCACCGCTCCCACGGTGCTTCTTGTTCGATCTACGCGAACCATCATCTTCATGCTTCCTCTTCTCGGCCGCCTTATTCCTCTGCGATCTCTGCCGAACCGCATCCAGAGTGAGGGATAAGGAAAGGTCAGTTACAGACCTGAAGGTAACTGGCCGAGAAGCCTTTACACTGGACTTGATCTCGGGTTCCAAACCACCAATAAAGCGAGCAATTCTTTTTGGCTCCGGGGTTACCAGGTAGGGAACCAGCCGAGACAGTGTATTGAAGCTTGTCAGATAAGCTTGACAATCGAGGTTCTTCATCACCAGGGATAGGAAGTCTGATTCTATCTTTTCCACCTCATGTTGAGGGCAGAAGTTTTCCTTGATCAAGGCGATGAATTGATCCCACGACATACCATACAACGGGATCTTTCTGGAGGCCTCCATCAGAGATCTCCACCAAGCTAACGCATCACCCTTGAAGGACTGTGAGACAAATTTAACCACATCACCTTCAGCGCATCCGCTGATGTCCACGACCGTGTCCATCTCATCCAGCCACGTCATGCAGTCTACGGCTCCTTTCTCCCCCGTAAAATCCCTGGGTTTACAAGACACAAAGTACTTATATGTGCAACCCTTGTTACGGTGTCCCTGATGCAGTACCAACTGCTGAGATGGATTACTTTGGTGGTTGGTGGACTGGCGATCATCACCGTTTTTCTTTGGTACATCCTTTTTGGGAGGAGGCTTGTTATGAGCCTCTGAATGTGTCCTTGGCTTTGAATGTGATAAAGAGTGAGTCCTACTTCGGGTACTACTGCATTCTTCATACTGTCTATCCAAAGCTTGAGTAACAGCACCGTCTATTATTGCTTTTAACTCGGCACCCGTTAATGTAATCTGGGCGTTCTCATTCGGCTCCACAGGATGGCTATTGACTTCATTGGAGTCAGCCATTTGTATTGAACTGTTGCAGAAAACAAGGTCAATATTTTTATTTGGGAGTTTATTATGGAATTACCCCTTAGGGTAACTCGTTAACCATGGTAAACAGAGACCATATTTGGTTAACTTATTAATCGTATTAATTTAGGATTTTAATTAAAATTTATCCTAAACATAAACAATAACAATATATATTAGCACATAAGGCTTGGTCACATGGACAATTTAAATTATAAGCTATGACTTCAGAGAATCAAGACTTTTAAGGTTTGAACCTAGTTCATTACCTTTATTAGACAGGGAGTCAAAGCTACCACTGTCTTTTGGCTCATATGGAAATGAGCAGGGCCCGTAGGCATTATATTACCACGTATGGTAAAATATGATCATCTTAATTGATGATGTACCCAGGATTCAGAGATCATTAAACTGGGTTAGGAATCTTCTAAAGAATTCCTTTATAAAAATGACGTATGTGATTTTTAACGAATCACTTCTGCCAGGAGTGTTAACATGTTTTAAGATGTTAACAGGGAATTGAATCTTTTAAATAGGTCTTACCATTTTGGCCCGGTCTTATATTTGACACGTGGCTAGGTTTCACACTTTAAGATCCTTAATTAAATAAATTTCATAGGCAGATTAATTTAAAAAGGAATGATTTTAATTTATTTACTTCATTTATAATTTATATATGCACATAATGGCAAACATGAAATTTATAAAACAAACATTCCATTAATTATACATAGGTTACATATTGCCCTAAACGGGTCTTTTCACACAACCATTTCCCACGTAGGGGTCAAACAAGTACTTACCCGCGCAGGGGTTAAATTTAAAACACAAGTCCTCGCAGGGACTGATTACTTAAATAGATGTCCTCGCAGGGACTAGGTACAAAGATAAATGTCCACGTAGGGACTACATACACACATAAATGTCCTCGCAGGGACTTAATTTTAAAGTAGACATACACACATAAAGGATTTACTGATCCTTCTTGCTCTTTCCCTTGATTAAGTTCGTCAAGGTCTTGAACATCCCCTGGTTACGCCGTCGGTCTTCCCGTGCCTCATGCCGCACCTCCCTAATACTTTGTAGGATCTCCTGATGCAGTGGTGGCGACATCTGTAGAGACGGCGGGGGTCGTTGATAGTACGGGGGTTGTGTAGGCATCTGGTATCCCTGTGCTGGGTAGCCTACTCCCCAAGGACCTCCATACGGTCCCTCCTGGTTAAAGGCGTTGTAATTAGCTGCTACCAAATACGGGTCAGCTTCAGCGTAACCGAGGTTAGTGTGAGTCGGTGGCTCAAACGGGTTGTACATCGAAGGACCCGTGTATGCCGGTATCTGGTTATCAAAACCTATTGGTGGCGGTTGCTGCGCGACGAGGTTTGATGGTCCACCTATCTGTGGAACTTCTTGATCCGGCTGATAATTTCTGCCACTTGATTGTAGAGGAGAGCTGAAATGAAACTCTTCTCTTCGTGTGGTCATCCGGGGTCCGGTTCTCATACGTCTTTGCGGTTGCGGAGGGGCCGGTTGAACTGGTGGCGGTGGAGGCGGTGGCGTAACTGCCACAAACTGGTGATTCCCAGAGGAATCTTGATGATGCTGCTGCTGCTGCTCATGCGGCGAAGAATGGTGAGGAGGTGTATAATACCATTCGTGCCGAGTAAAGATAGCCTGGAAGCTATCTGGACCATTATAGGGTGGCCCGTGATAAATGGAACTATCCGAGACCTCGATTGGGTGGTTGGGAGTTCCTGATGCAGGTTCTACGGGGTCGTCTTCCTCGTCCATATCATTTCCTCCAGAAAAATGGTCCTCCGGCCCCAATGGGTTAAAACCCACTGGTTCTTGTATATAATTCGCCAGGTTAAACTGGCCTTGAAAGAATGGAGTGGGGTCTCCAAAAGGGCGGTGCGACATTGATCGCTGTAACGATATGTGCGAATGGTGTGAGTCTCTAGGCTCATTTTCTGATTGTGGCCCGTAGGAGTCTTGAGCGGGAGTCGTCGAGCTGTTCGAAACCGACCGTCTTGCCGGTTGAAAGAGACCTCTTTGGTTCCGCCGGGTACCATCACTCTCGGCAGGGATAGGACCTCGTGTATTCGAAGGTCCTGCTTCGTGATCGTTGGGGGCGGCTACCGGCCCCTTTCCGCGTCCTCGCGTACGCAAGAATCTTGGAGGCATCTTTTGCTATTCCTGTCAATAAAACATAAGATAACAAAAAACAAAAATATAAAGCTTAAAGGACAAAACAAAAACCGAATAAGGTGGAATTTGTCCTATGTTATAAGTCTAGACTCGAAAGTTTAAATATGTGCAATTGTGTAACTGAGATTAAACACAAAAGGCTAGTGTTTAATTCACTCAGAGTTGGCTCTGATACCAACCTGTCACACCCCGATTTCCACGTGTCACCGGTGGGCCCGGTGGGGGAGTATCGTGACGTGGTTGGCAACGTAATAGTCAAACAACACAATATAATAATGCACAGCGGAAGCAAATTTAAAATAAGATACAACCGAATTTATTTATTGTAAACAAAGTCACAATCATTCGGTGTTTATCCACAGTAGGATCGAATTAAAAACATTGTTTATGGTTCAACAGACTTCGGCATCTAAAGCTTGCGAGACTTCTACTGATGCTTAAGAGAATCCCAGCCTATTTCGCCTAGTACCTGCATTTAATCTTTTTGAGAAAATACGTCAGTTTACACTGGTAAATACATTCAACTGACTCATTTTATAAAATGATTGAAAATTGGTTTGGATGCACATGGCATAAACATTTTTATTAACTTGGGAGAATTATTTAATATTATAATCTTGTGAACGAATTACATGTTACTTATGCGTTCAGTAGCCCGGATCTCGTCCGGGTTAAAGATCAATAGACACACCACTTTAAGTGAGTTATACACGGGAGTACGCCTACACCCCGTGCTCAGGTCGTGGCTATCTCGTAAGATAATGCCGAGGATATCCGGGACATGGTCATTAACCCCCCAAAGGCTGTAAAGTAAACATATATGTTTAAAACGAGCTGATCAAATTATTCAATTAACCACTAAGCGTGGAAGATTTGATGCTTAATCAAGCGGTACGCTATGTACCGTAACCCAAGCCCGTATAGGGAAAATAAGTTAAAAGTATTTACCTTTGCAAGTATAACTCCTTAATCGAATAAATTGCAGATAGCTTTTACTGGTTTTCCTAATCTGGAACGAAGGTTTATTATAACCTATTAGAATACTAACGGGCCTTTGATTAAGCTTAAGCTTAGACCGGTCAGTTTTAATGATACGGTTCGTACGCACGATTAAGCGAAGACCGGATAGAATGTGATTCAGACCCGACAAGTTTGAAGACTTGTTTAATATGGGTTTATTATTCACATTCTGGATTTTGAGATAAAAATGATATCGTTTGACCCGTTTCGGCTAGTTTATGCAAACTAGTTACATAAACCGTACCGAACGCGTATAATGCATAACGGGTAACCGAAAGGGTCGCGAACAGGTTTCCTAAGTTAATACGCTTTAAATATGTTGTGATATCCTTATGATATCTTCCATAATGCCCATAACGAGTTTAATCCCTAAATATGCCCCGTAGGGGTATTTTGGTCATTTTAAAGATTATAAAAAGGATTAATTATGTTTCTGCTAACCGGGTCTGAATATATCAGGAAAATGGCTTATTTTAACAGGTTATAACATTTGGTAATAAACCTTATATGCTAAAATAGTTTTAAACCCAAACTATGCGTATAATACGCGTATAAAGCCGTTTTAAGCGACGTACGGTTTAAAATACCATTCTAAGTTTTCTGATCAGTAAAACAGGCTCAAAACACTCTATTTATTATTTAAAATCAGTGGCACTTGGATTGGTATCAAACGGATTTGTAAAACTCGGTTTATGGCCTAAAAGGGCATATTCGGTGTTAACCGAATCAATGCGATAAGCCTAGCTTAAGATCAGTTTAAAAATAATTAAAAATCTTCAAAAATCCCAAAATATTATTTATCATCAGTGGGTAAAAGTTTTGGTACCGAAAATCGGGTTTAGATAGGCTATGCGCTAATCGCGCCGTTTAATTAATAAAAAGTTTATTATTCACGCTAATGCGCATATCTCCTAATCTAGACCTCCGATTGACGTGAAAATTTACGTGCATGATTAATAATCAGTAACTAAGATTATAGTACTTCCACATTTTCAAAATTCTCGTTGTATGGTCATAAGGGCGTTATGGTCCAATTTAAGCGATTAACGGAAACGTGTGCATGCATCGGATAATCAATGAAACAAGTACAGAGACTTATACTAGCATGTAACCCAACCCTAATGAGACTTTAAGGCATGTCTAATTCAAACTAAAACGGGTCAGAACCGAAGTCAAAGCAAAAGTCAAGGTTTTGCGCCTTTCGGTTCCGAACCGGGTTTTAACAGAAATTTGTCGAGTCGGGCAAGCGTAGACAAGTTTTTATACTTATTATCATGTTATATTAAGGTTAAAACAGGTTACACACCTTTCGGATCATTAATTGTGCATTAAATCGCATTTTGTATTTCTGTTGACTTTTTCGGTCAACGTTTGACCCGACAAACGACCTAGTTAGGTCTGGAATCAGGGGGAACCCTTTTAGGGTCTTATTACCTACATAATTACCAACCTAACGGTACTTTTAATTTGACATACGACTGAGCTATCGATATTTAATCACGAAGTCAACCGTTAAGCACGATATATTGACTTTTAAGCTAATTATAAAGCTAGAATTAATTTAGAAGGGTTAGGCAACTTACTAGATGATTAATGGTTGCTTAGGAAGGCCTTTGATCAGCTTGGATGTTCCACAAATGAGCAGAAGTGAAATGAGGATGGAATGATCAAAGGGTTGCAACTTAGGTGGGTTTTATAGTGTTCTTGGCACCATGAATTGATGACAACAAAGTCTAGGGCCATCCACAATCGATTAACATCTGTAACTAGTGTCTAGGGATGTCTAGGGGCCATGCACATGCAAGAGAAACCGGCTAAATGGGTCACAAATGCACTAAACAGGCTGCTGCCTGTTTTTTCTGCATCTGCAGACCGGACGCGGCCCGCGTCCTGATTAACCAAATCTCAGGCGGGCCGCCTGAGACATATAAATCAGATTTTTGATTTTCTTTGTTGGTGTTTCGAAAGGCAAGTGGCATAAACGAATGGTGGGCATTATTTTCTCATTTAGGGGCCTCCATTATGGGTCTTTTACTGTTGGATACCCTACCATTTGTGTTTGTTTGCTTTGCATTCAAAAACAAGACCCGAAAACAAAGGGTTTCCGTTCCTTTTCATTGTAGGAGTCCTACCATTAAATTTTTAATCATTCCATGTAATAATTCCCTGAACTTGAATATGTACAAGGTGTTTTTTAACATAAATTGAGTCTTGGGATTTATAACGAGGTCGTTCAGAGGTGCAAAAGTTAACATAACGACACGGTTAAATCCTGTCAATCATTTTTAATAATTCCGAGTCTACAAAGCGTTTTGTCACACGTGACACGTGTCGTTACTTTATTGAACACGAAATTCTGAGGTGTTACATCCTCACCCCCTTAAAATAAATCTCGACCCGAGATTTACTGAAACAAATAAGGGTATTTTTCTTTCATGGTGGATTCCAACTCCCACGTATACTCGGGACCTCTTCGGGCATCCCATTTGACCTTTACAAAAGGTATATGCTTTCTTCGAAGCTTCCTTACCTGTCGATCTTCAATCGACAAAGGTTTTTCTACAAACGTTAAGCTCTTATCTATTTGCACATCTGTATGTGGCATGACATGTGAATCATCAGCGGAACACTTCTTTAGATTGCAGATGTGGAACACATTGTGAATTCCACTGAGCTCTTCTGGTAAGTTCAACTTATAGGCAACTGACCCAACACGTTCGATAACCTCGAAAGGTCCTATGTATCTCGGGCTTAGTTTGCCTTTCTTACCAAATCGCATCACTCATTTCCAGGGTGACACTTTAAGTAGGACTTTTTCACCTACTTCGAAATGAAAATCCTTACGACTTGGATCCGCGTAACTCTTCTGCCTATTCCGGGCAGCTTGGAGATTGTTATGAATCTGGACAATCTTGTCCGTCGTTTCGAACACGATCTCTGGTCCTGATAACTGGACTTCTCCAACTTCCGCCCAACAAATTGGCGATCTACATTTTCTACCATATAATGCCTCAAAAGGCGCAGCCTTTATGCTGGTATGGTAGCTATTGTTGTAGGAGAATTCGATCAACGGTAGGTTCTTATCCCAGCTACCTCCCAAATCGATCGCACATGCGCGTAGCATGTCTTCCAACGTTTGAATAGTACGCTCACTCTGACCGTCTGTCTGAGGATGGTAAGCCGTACTAAAGTTCAAACGTGTGCCCAAAGATTGCTGGAAGCTCTTCCAAAAATGTGACGTGTACCTAGTATCTCTATCAGAGATAATAGCTACAGGTATGCCGTGTAGGGCTACAATCTTATCAACATATAACTGGGCTAACATATCGGAGCTATAAGTCTCCTTGATGGGTAAGAAATGAGCTGACTTAGTCAGTCGGTCAACTATAACCCATATCGTATCATTTCCTTTCCTTGTCTTGGGTAACTTGGTAATAAAATCCATAGTTACCATTTCCCACTTCCACGTAGGAAGTTCAGGCTGTTGTAGCAAACCTGACGGTTTCTGATGCTCGGCTTTGACTTGCGCACATGTCAAGCATTTTGCTACATGGGCGGCCACAGACTTTTTCAAGCCTATCCACCAATAATTTGCCTTTAAATCCTGGTACATCTTATCAGCTCCAGGATGAACGGAGTATTTGGAACTATGGGCTTCTTGGAGGATGACATCACGAAGTCCTCCAAAAATTGGAACCCATATTCGTCCGTTTAACCGTAAAATTCCGTCCTTGCTAAGAGTTAACTGCTCCTCAGTTACTCCTAACTTTTCATTAGGATAGTTAGCTTCCAACACAGCTTCCTTCTGTGCAGCTAACACCCTTTCTATCAAACTGTTCTTTATCTCCATACGCTTGGCGTTAATTCGAATGGGTTTAACCATTTCCTTTCTGCTTAAGGCATCAGCGACTACATTCGCTTTGCCGGGATGGTATTTGATTTCACAATCATAATCATTTAAAGTTTCCATCCAACGGCGTTGCCTCATGTTTAATTCTTTCTGGTTAAACAGATGCTGGAGGCTCTTGTGATCAGAAAAGATCACAAACTTGATTCCATAAAGATAATGCCTCCACAGTTTTAGTGCGAACACAACGGCACCCAATTCCAAGTCATGGGTGGTGTAATTCTTTTCGTGCACCTTTAACTGTCGCGATGCATAGGCAATCACCTTGCCTTTCTGCATAAGCACACACCCCATGCAAGTGTGTGATGCATCACAATAAACTACAAATTCTTCAGCGCCTTCAGGTAAGGTAAGCACAGGAGCGTTGCTCAACTTTTGTTTCAAAACATCGAAGGACTCTTGCTGCTTAGGGCCCCATACGAATTTTACTTTCTTCTTGGTCAAGGAAGTTAGGGGTGCAGCAATCCTTGAAAAATTTTCAATAAAACGCCTGTAATAACCCGCCAATCCCAGGAAGCTACGAATCTCCGTAGGTGTCTTTGGCTCTTGCCAATTCATAACAGCTTCCACTTTAGCGGGATCCACCTGGATACCACGCTCACTAACCACGTGTCCAAGGAATTGGACTTCTCGTAGCCAAAATTCACACTTAGAGAATTTGGCGTAGAGCTTCTCCTGACGTAGAAGTTTGAGAATACAACGAAGGTGTTTCTCGTGGTCAGCTTGGTTCTTAGAATAAATAAGGATGTCATCAATGAAGACGATAACAAATTTATCTAAGTAGGGCTTGCAGACACGATTCATGAGATCCATGAACGCGGCTGGTGCATTAGTGAGCCCAAAAGGCATCACTAGGAACTCGTAATGACCGTAGCGAGTCCTGAATGCAGTCTTGTGAACGTCTTCATCCATAACCTTCAACTGATGGTATCCTGACCTCAGATCAATCTTTGAGAAGTAACTTGCCCCTTGAAGCTGATCGAACAAATCGTCGATCCTGGGCAATGGATATCTATTCTTGATCGTGACTTTATTAAGCTCGCGATAGTCGATGCACAGACGCATCGACCCATCCTTCTTCTTGACAAACAGGATTGGCGCTCCCCAAGGAGATGAACTGGGTCGAATGAAACCCATAGCCAGCAATTCATCTAGCTGCGTCCGCAACTCCTTCATTTCGGTGGGTGCCAATCTGTATGGTGTTCTAGCAACTGGTGCAGCTCCGGGAATGATATCGATCCTGAATTCGACTTGTCTATCTGGTGGTAGGCCAGGTAGATCTTCAGGAAACACTTCTGGGTATTCTGAGATGACAGGGATGTCTTCTAACTTTGGTTTGGGCTCATCAATAATCACCTCTGCCATGTAGATGACACACCCCTTCTTCAAACACTTTGAAGCCTTGAGCATAGTCACGTGCTCAGGCAGTCCGTACTGGGTATCTCCCCGAATGGTAAGTGATTCACCAGACGGAGTCTTTATCACTACTTGCCTCATGTTACAGACGATTTGGGCCTGGTTATGAGATAACCAGTCCATACCCAGAACTATGTCAAAACCGGCTAACTTAAAGGGAAGTAGAGATAGAGGAAAAGAATGGTTCTTAATGGATATAACACATCCATCTAACTCAGTAGAGACGGCTTCAATGGTACCATCTGCTAACTCTACCTCATAATTCACTTTTAGGGTTTTGACAGGTAAATTCAACAATTTACAAAATTTATGATCTACGAAAGACTTATCTGCGCCCGAATCAAAAAGTACTCTTGCAAAAACATCATTTACAAGGAAGGTACCTGTTATGACGTTATCATCCTGCACAGCTTCTTTCGCATCCATCCTGAAGACTCTGGCGTTAGTCTTCTTAGCCTCCTCAGGCTTCTTGTTGTACTTAGGGCAGTTAGTCTTTATGTGGCCCTTTTCATTGCAACGGTAGCACGTTGCATCTTTCATCTTCTTGCAATCCAAGGTTTTGTGTTCCTTGGACTTGCACAAACCACAAGCAAAAGACCTTGACTCGTTATTCGAGTTTGTTTCGAGTCTGCACTTTCCAAAGTGCTGTTTCTTGCAAGTTTTGCATGTGGGCTTCTCTCCAGAACGATGCCCATCTTTCTTTGACTCCGATCCCTTCTTGTGATCACCGCTCCCACGGTGCTTCTTGTTCGATCTACGCGAACCATCATCTTCATGCTTCCTCTTCTCGGCCGCCTTATTCCTCTGCGATCTCTGCCGAACCGCATCCAGAGTGAGGGATAAGGAAAGGTCAGTTACAGACCTGAAGGTAACTGGCCGAGAAGCCTTTACACTGGACTTGATCTCGGGTTCCAAACCACCAATAAAGCGAGCAATTCTTTTTGGCTCCGGGGTTACCAGGTAGGGAACCAGCCGAGACAGTGTATTGAAGCTTGTCAGATAAGCTTGACAATCGAGGTTCTTCATCACCAGGGATAGGAAGTCTGATTCTATCTTTTCCACCTCATGTTGAGGGCAGAAGTTTTCCTTGATCAAGGCGATGAATTGATCCCACGACATACCATACAACGGGATCTTTCTGGAGGCCTCCATCAGAGATCTCCACCAAGCTAACGCATCACCCTTGAAGGACTGTGAGACAAATTTAACCACATCACCTTCAGCGCATCCGCTGATGTCCACGACCGTGTCCATCTCATCCAGCCACGTCATGCAGTCTACGGCTCCTTTCTCCCCCGTAAAATCCCTGGGTTTACAAGACACAAAGTACTTATATGTGCAACCCTTGTTACGGTGTCCCTGATGCAGTACCAACTGCTGAGATGGATTACTTTGGTGGTTGGTGGACTGGCGATCATCACCGTTTTTCTTTGGTACATCCTTTTTGGGAGGAGGCTTGTTATGAGCCTCTGAATGTGTCCTTGGCTTTGAATGTGATAAAGAGTGAGTCCTACTTCGGGTACTACTGTATTCTTCATACTGTCTATCCAAAGCTTGAGTAACAGCACCGTCTATTATTGCTTTTAACTCGGCACCCGTTAATGTAATCTGGGCGTTCTCATTCGGCTCCACAGGATGGCTATTGACTTCATTGGAGTCAGCCATTTGTATTGAACTGTTGCAGAAAACAAGGTCAATATTTTTATTTGGGAGTTTATTATGGAATTACCCCTTAGGGTAACTCGTTAACCATGGTAAACAGAGACCATATTTGGTTAACTTATTAATCGTATTAATTTAGGATTTTAATTAAAATTTATCCTAAACATAAACAATAACAATATATATTAGCACATAAGGCTTGGTCACATGGACAATTTAAATTATAAGCTATGACTTCAGAGAATCAAGACTTTTAAGGTTTGAACCTAGTTCAATACCTTTATTAGACAGGGAGTCAAAGCTACCACTGTCTTTTGGCTCATATGGAAATGAGCAGGGCCCGTAGGCATTATATTACCACGTATGGTAAAATATGATCATCTTAATTGATGATGTACCCAGGATTCAGAGATCATTAAACTGGGTTAGGAATCTTCTAAAGAATTCCTTTATAAAAATGACGTATGTGATTTTTAACGAATCACTTCTGCCAGGAGTGTTAACATGTTTTAAGATGTTAACAGGGAATTGAATCTTTTAAATAGGTCTTACCATTTTGGCCCGGTCTTATATTTGACACGTGGCTAGGTTTCACACTTTAAGATCCTTAATTAAATAAATTTCATAGGCAGATTAATTTAAAAAGGAATGATTTTAATTTATTTACTTCATTTATAATTTATATATGCACATAATGGCAAACATGAAATTTATAAAACAAACATTCCATTAATTATACATAGGTTACATATTGCCCTAAACGGGTCTTTTCACACAACCATTTCCCACGTAGGGGTCAAACAAGTACTTACCCGCGCAGGGGTTAAATTTAAAACACAAGTCCTCGCAGGGACTGATTACTTAAATAGATGTCCTCGCAGGGACTAGGTACAAAGATAAATGTCCACGTAGGGACTACATACACACATAAATGTCCTCGCAGGGACTTAATTTTAAAGTAGACATACACACATAAAGGATTTACTGATCCTTCTTGCTCTTTCCCTTGATTAAGTTCGTCAAGGTCTTGAACATCCCCTGGTTACGCCGTCGGTCTTCCCGTGCCTCATGCCGCACCTCCCTAATACTTTGTAGGATCTCCTGATGCAGTGGTGGCGACATCTGTAGAGACGGCGGGGGTCGTTGATAGTACGGGGGTTGTGTAGGCATCTGGTATCCCTGTGCTGGGTAGCCTACTCCCCAAGGACCTCCATACGGTCCCTCCTGGTTAAAGGCGTTGTAATTAGCTGCTACCAAATACGGGTCAGCTTCAGCGTAACCGAGGTTAGTGTGAGTCGGTGGCTCAAACGGGTTGTACATCGAAGGACCCGTGTATGCCGGTATCTGGTTATCAAAACCTATTGGTGGCGGTTGCTGCGCGACGAGGTTTGATGGTCCACCTATCTGTGGAACTTCTTGATCCGGCTGATAATTTCTGCCACTTGATTGTAGAGGAGAGCTGAAATGAAACTCTTCTCTTCGTGTGGTCATCCGGGGTCCGGTTCTCATACGTCTTTGCGGTTGCGGAGGGGCCGGTTGAACTGGTGGCGGTGGAGGCGGTGGCGTAACTGCCACAAACTGGTGATTCCCAGAGGAATCTTGATGATGCTGCTGCTGCTGCTCATGCGGCGAAGAATGGTGAGGAGGTGTATAATACCATTCGTGCCGAGTAAAGATAGCCTGGAAGCTATCTGGACCATTATAGGGTGGCCCGTGATAAATGGAACTATCCGAGACCTCGATTGGGTGGTTGGGAGTTCCTGATGCAGGTTCTACGGGGTCGTCTTCCTCGTCCATATCATTTCCTCCAGAAAAATGGTCCTCCGGCCCCAATGGGTTAAAACCCACTGGTTCTTGTATATAATTCGCCAGGTTAAACTGGCCTTGAAAGAATGGAGTGGGGTCTCCAAAAGGGCGGTGCGACATTGATCGCTGTAACGGTATGTGCGAATGGTGTGAGTCTCTAGGCTCATTTTCTGATTGTGGCCCGTAGGAGTCTTGAGCGGGAGTCGTCGAGCTGTTCGAAACCGACCGTCTTGCCGGTTGAAAGAGACCTCTTTGGTTCCGCCGGGTACCATCACTCTCGGCAGGGATAGGACCTCGTGTATTCGAAGGTCCTGCTTCGTGATCGTTGGGGGCGGCTACCGGCCCCTTTCCGCGTCCTCGCGTACGCAAGAATCTTGGAGGCATCTTTTGCTATTCCTGTCAATAAAACATAAGATAACAAAAAACAAAAATATAAAGCTTAAAGGACAAAACAAAAACCGAATAAGGTGGAATTTGTCCTATGTTATAAGTCTAGACTCGAAAGTTTAAATATGTGCAATTGTGTAACTGAGATTAAACACAAAAGGCTAGTGTTTAATTCACTCAGAGTTGGCTCTGATACCAACCTGTCACACCCCGATTTCCACGTGTCACCGGTGGGCCCGGTGGGGGAGTATCGTGACGTGGTTGGCAACGTAATAGTCAAACAACACAATATAATAATGCACAGCGGAAGCAAATTTAAAATAAGATACAACCGAATTTATTTATTGTAAACAAAGTCACAATCATTCGGTGTTTATCCACAGTAGGATCGAATTAAAAACATTGTTTATGGTTCAACAGACTTCGGCATCTAAAGCTTGCGAGACTTCTACTGATGCTTAAGAGAATCCCAGCCTATTTCGCCTAGTACCTGCATTTAATCTTTTTGAGAAAATACGTCAGTTTACACTGGTAAATACATTCAACTGACTCATTTTATAAAATGATTGAAAATTGGTTTGGATGCACATGGCATAAACATTTTTATTAACTTGGGAGAATTATTTAATATTATAATCTTGTGAACGAATTACATGTTACTTATGCGTTCAGTAGCCCAGATCTCGTCCGGGTTAAAGATCAATAGACACACCACTTTAAGTGAGTTATACACGGGAGTACGCCTACACCCCGTGCTCAGGTCGTGGCTATCTCGTAAGATAATGCCGAGGATATCCGGGACATGGTCATTAACCCCCCAAAGGCTGTAAAGTAAACATATCTGTTTAAAACGAGCCGATCAAATTATTCAATTAACCACTAAGCGTGGAAGATTTGATGCTCGATCAAGCGGTACGCTATGTACCGTAACCCAAGCCCGTATAGGGAAAATAAGTTAAAAGTATTTACCTTTGCAAGTATAACTCCTTAATCGAATAAATTGCAGATAGCTTTTACTGGTTCTCCTAATCTGGAACGAAGGTTTAATATAACCTATTAGAATACTAACGGGCCTTTGATTAAGCTTAAGCTTAGACCGGTCAGTTTTAATGATACGGTTCGTACGCACGATTAAGCGAAGACCGGATAGAATGTGATTCAGACCCGACAAGTTTGAAGACTTGTTTAATATGGGTTTATTATTCACATTCTGGATTTTGAGATAAAAATGATATCGTTTGACCCGTTTCGGCTAATTTATGCAAACTAGTTACATAAACCGTACCGAACGCGTATAATGCATAACGGGTAACCGAAAGGGTCGCGAACAGGTTTCCTAAGTTAATACGCTTTAAATATGTTGTGATATCGTTATGATATCTTCCATAATGCCCATAACGAGTTTAATCCCTAAATATGCCCCGTATGGGTATTTTGGTCATTTTAAAGATTATAAAAAGGATTAATTATGTTTCTGCTAACCGGGTCTGAATATATCAGGAAAATGGCTTATTTTAACAGGTTATAACATTTGGTAATAAACCTTATATGCTAAAATAGTTTTAAACCCAAACTATGTGTATAATACGCGTATAAAGCCGTTTTAAGCGACGTACGGTTTAAAATACCATTCTGAGTTTTCTGATCAGTAAAACAGGCTCAAAACACTCTATTTATTATTTAAAATCAGTGGCACTTGGATTGGTATCAAACGGATTTGTAAAACTCGGTTTATGGCCTAAAAGGGCATATTCGGTGTTAACCGAATCAATGCGATAAGCCTAGCTTAAGATCAGTTTAAAAATAATTAAAAATCTTCAAAAATCCCAAAATATTATTTATCATCAGTGGGTAAAAGTTTTGGTACCGAAAATCGGGTTTAGATAGGCTATGCGCTAATCGCGCCGTTTAATTAATAAAAAGTTTATTATTCACGCTAATGCGCATATCTCCTAATCTAGACCTCCGATTGACGTGAAAATTTACGTGCATGATTAATAATCAGTAACTAAGATTATAGTACTTCCACATTTTCAAAATTCTCGTTGTATGGTCATAAGGGCGTTATGGTCCAATTTAAGCGATTAACGGAAACGTGTGCATGCATCGGATAATCAATGAAACAAGTACAGAGACTTATACTAGCATGTAACCCAACCCTAATGAGACTTTAAGGCATGTCTAATTACACACCTTTCGGATCATTAATTGTGCATTAAATCGCATTTTGTATTTCTGTTGACTTTTTCGGTCAACGTTTGACCCGACAAACGACCTAGTTAGGTCTGGAATCAGGGGGAACCCTTTTAGGGTCTTATTACCTACATAATTACCAACCTAACGGTACTTTTAATTTGACATACGACTGAGCTATCGATATTTAATCACGAAGTCAACCGTTAAGCACGATATATTGACTTTTAAGCTAATTATAAAGCTAGAATTAATTTAGAAGGGTTAGGCAACTTACTAGATGATTAATGGTTGCTTAGGAAGGCCTTTGATCAGCTTGGATGTTCCACAAATGAGCAGAAGTGAAATGAGGATGGAATGATCAAAGGGTTGCAACTTAGGTGGGTTTTATAGTGTTCTTGGCACCATGAATTGATGACAACAAAGTCTAGGGCCATCCACAATCGATTAACATCTGTAACTAGTGTCTAGGGATGTCTAGGGGCCATGCACATGCAAGAGAAACCGGCTAAATGGGTCACAAATGCACTAAACAGGCTGCTGCCTGTTTTTTCTGCATCTGCAGACCGGACGCGGCCCGCGTCCTGATTAACCAAATCTCAGGCGGGCCGCCTGAGACATATAAATCAGATTTTTGATTTTCTTTGTTGGTGTTTCGAAAGGCAAGTGGCATAAACGAATGGTGGGCATTATTTTCTCATTTAGGGGCCTCCATTATGGGTCTTTTACTGTTGGATACCCTACCATTTGTGTTTGTTTGCTTTGCATTCAAAAACAAGACCCGAAAACAAAGGGTTTCCGTTCCTTTTCATTGTAGGAGTCCTACCATTAAATTTTTAATCATTCCATGTAATAATTCCCTGAACTTGAATATGTACAAGGTGTTTTTTAACATAAATTGAGTCTTGGGATTTATAACGAGGTCGTTCAGAGGTGCAAAAGTTAACATAACGACACGGTTAAATCTTGTCAATCATTTTTAATAATTCCGAGTCTACAAAGCGTTTTGTCACACGTGACACGTGTCGTTACTTTATTGAACACGAAATTCTGAGGTGTTACATATATTATGATCATGATCGTCATCAGCCGAACATAACACATCAATTACGAATTTTGGAGTTCTTATACGAGTTCAGAGGCTGTTCTAAGGAGTTTTAAAGGTTCGGGAAGTCCAGGAATCATCTGAGATCGTTCGGGAGCATTCGGGATCGAAGTTTACGGGTTCTTTAATCTTGTCTCTTCGTTTGTCGTTTGTTTTTTATTGTTTGATGATGAATTCAGATTTGATTATGATTTGTGACTTGTTTTCGAATATGATTATCGGCTAGAAACCTTTACTACCTAGGCTATGATGAATGTTTAACAAAGTTTGGATCTTTATTTGATTTTTAGCGTGGTTGTGGATCTTTCTTGTATTGTAAAAGCTTTGGATTTCTAACTTGGTGCGTATGTGTGCTTGTGATTATTTTATTATTGTTTGTTGCTTCGTTCGAATCTTGGTGACGGTCTTTATCACGGAATAGTTTCGGGCTAAGGTTCTTGATTTAGGTGACTGTCTATATCACATAATAGATCATTAATCCTTTAGGGTGAAAATAGCTTAAGTAACCTTAGAAGTAATATTCGGTAATTCAATAAAATCAAGTGTGCTGCTAGACTCGTCGCGGAAAGGCTCGAGGATATTAATAGGTCTAGGTTTGGTTATAAGTCCTTAACATTCCATAGCTTATTAAACCAAGATTAGAACCCATTGTCGCTTTAGACGTTCGCGCGGCAAAGTAGAGCGTCTTACATAAGCACTTTCAAGAAACTAGAGGACGGAAAAGAAATCTAGCAAACCGGTAAACGTAACAGCCTAGGTAGTGCCATAAGAATCGCCTTGAGAGTGTTCGAGGGGCTTAGTGGTGTCTTAATAGGTTTAGTATCTAAAGATCCCGGTTCCACACCACAAAATCATCGAATAGAGATTCAATCCAAGTTAAACAGGAGTCTAGCCTAGGTAGCTTTCATCATCTCTTGAGTTCAGTCGTCGTCCGAGTTCGTGTTAGTTCTTTAGCTAATCTAGTTAGTCGTTTTTTGCATTCCTTAGGATTTTTAGAAACCCCCCCCCCCATCAATAAACAAATGGTTAAGTCGTGTCAGTTTTAGTCTATATAGAGTCTTAGCGTAATCAGTAGAGTCTCTTGGGTTCGATACTCGGACTTCCTTAGGCTATACTACATTCGATCGGTACACTTGCCGGTTGTGTGTTTTAGGGTTTAGAGAGTCTTAGTCTTATAAATTTAAAACTTAGAGAGTCTAGATTTAGGGTAATTTTAGTTGTTTTAGTTGACCCGTTTTTAGCACATCAAGTTTTTGGCGCCGTTGCCGGGGACTCTTTGGCGATTGCGTTGATTTCTTTGTTTGGACTTACTTGACATATTCTGTGCTATTTGTGTTCGTTGAGTCGTAGGAGTCTAAAAAACTATAAAAATCCAAAAATATTTGCTTTAGTGTCTTTTCTAGGTTAGTGAGTCAGTGTTAGAGTCTTTTAGTTGGTCGTTTTTGGTGGATGCCCCATACGCGTTCGCAGGGACCGCCGCCGCCTCTGTTCATAGTCGAGTCGTCCGTTTCGTCTTCTTCATCTTCTTCAGTCCCGCATTCCACCCCCGCGTTCGATTTCACACCGAAGCCATCACCTCACGTTTCACCACACGTTTCCCCATCACCCTCCCGTTCTCGTTCGCCTAGTCCTTTACCCGCCATGGCAAACCGCACCGTTTACCAGCAGGCGACCACCGGTTTCACCGGTGCCACTTCACCCATCACCCTTCCCGACATAGCGAACGATAGGTCCTGGCAGATTCCTTCCTACATCATGACCGCCATCACCAATTCATGTCAGTTCCATGGTCGTGACGACGAGGATGCACCCGCCCACATCAATCGCATCACTCGTCTTTGTGGCACCTACTCCATTGAGGGTGTCAATCTTGATGCTAGGTACCTTCAGGTATTCCCGTTTTCACTCGCTGGACGAGCAGCCGTCTGGTTTGATTCTCAGCCCGCAGGCACCTTCACTACTTGGGCTGGTCTTCGCGACGCTTTCCTAGCAAAATACTTCCCGCCAGCCAAGGCGTCTCGCCTTCGTGATCAGATTCACTCCTTCCGTATGGAGCCTGATGAGCCATATCACTTAGCTTGGGAGCGTTTCCAGACGCTTCTCTCTCGTTGCTCACAACATGGTTTGTCCGACTGGGCGTTAGTTGAGAAGTTTTACAATGGTCTTACTCCTGAGATTAGAGCGCGTTTCGATACTTCGGCAGGAGGGCAGCTTATGGGAAAGAAGACAGTTACTGAGTGTAATGATTTGTTTGAGAGCTTTGCGCATTCTGATATGGATTACAGCACTACTGGCAGGACTTCCATTCCTGTTACTACCACCTCGGCCGGTCGAGGGGTAAACCAAGTTAGCTTGGGTACATCGGTAGCTGCTATAGTCGAGAGTGTGAAGCAAGACTTGAGGCAAGAGATGAGGCGAGAGATAGATGAGCTTAAGAAGAAAGTTGATAGGTGTGAGCTTTGTAGGGGAGGTCACGACACACTTGATTGTCCCACACTTACGTTAGAGCAGGTAGAGTACATAGCAGGCCAGTCTAGGGGTCAGTTTAGTAGTAATAATAGTTTTAACCCCGGCTGGCAGGGTAGTGGTAGTAGTGGTAGTTTTCGCCCTTCTGGCAATCCCCCTGGTTTTCCATCTGGTCAGTATCAAAATAGGGGGCCGGGTCTTTATACGAGTAGTGGTTCAGGTTCGAGTGGTCAGTTTGCGAGTGGAGGGTCGAATCAGGAGAGTCAGGGCAGTGGCAAGGCCCCAGAGAGTGGTATGAGTAGGATGGAGGAGATGTTAGCCCAGATGATGACACACAGTCAGGCGATGATGACACAACAGCAGGCGACGCAGAAATCCCTCACTGAATTTATTCAAACTCAGGGTCAAATTAATAAGAGTCACGATCTTCAGCTTAAAAATCAAGAGTCTACTCTTCTAGATCTTCAGAGAACAGTAGGGGATATAGCTAGGCAGTTGAAGGAGTCCCCTTCTGGTCAGTATTCAGGTACTACTCACCCAGTCCACCATTCTGTTAAAGCAATTACTACTCGTAGTGGGTTGAGTTTAGGAGAGGTCGTGAGAGAGAATGTTGAGATAGGGAGTGATGATGAGGTAGATGAGGTGATTGAGATGGAGGCTCCAGGCAAAGTGCACATTAGGCTAGACCCAGCAAGTACCGCACACGCCGAGGAGTTGCCAGTAGAGAAGAAAGTAGAGGAGCAGCCGAAGAAGGTTCGGCCACCACCGCGAGTGATTGATATTTCTCATCTTCCGTTTCCCGCTCGAGCTAGGCAGCAGATATATGCTAGGGAGTATGACAAATTCCTTGACATGTTCACCCAGTTGAAGGTGAATCTTCCGTTTATAGAGGCCTTGAGATCCATGCCCAAATACGTCAAATTCCTTAAGGATTTTCTTAAGCGTAAGGATGGGGTAGGAGAGTGTTCAAGTAAATCAGTGAGTGGAGAGTGTTCAGCAGTGATCCTAAATAAACTTCCTGAGAAACTTACCGATCCAGGCCTTTTCACGATCCCTTGTTTGTTTGGTGGTGATGTTAAAAACCACGCATTAGCGGACCTAGGTGCTAGTATTAATTTGATGCCATATTCATTTTACGAAAAACTAGGCCTTGGTGATTTGAAGTCGACTCGTATGACTCTCTCGTTAGCGGATAAGTCAGTTAAGTATCCTAGAGGGATAGTTGAGAATCTGTTAGTGAAAGTTGATAGGTTTGTTTTTCCGGCTGATTTTGTAGTGCTAGATATGGAGGCCGATGATAGAGTGCCGTTGATTTTAGGGCGCCCGTTCTTGAACACTGCTAAAGCGCTTATAGATGTCTTCCTAGGCACAATCACACTTAGAGCGGGTGACGATTCGGTAGTTTTTAAGGTGAATAATGCGAGAGGACCAAGTGAGAGAGTTGATGCGGTAGCGTCGGTGAAGGAGGGTGAAAAGGATGAGAGTAATGAGGAAGAGGTGTTGAGTGAGCCGACTCTAGAGGAGATGTTAAAACCCAAGTGTGGGGATCCGCCGGATAAGAGAATCGAGGAGTTGGAAGAGAGATTGTCGAGGTTAGAGTCTAGGATGGAGACACTGAGTAAGGCTCAGTGTGGGGATAGGTTTCGAGATGATACGTTTAGATTCAAACCGCCCGATGGAGAGTCGAGAGGGTATGAGAGAGATGGAAGAGATGCGGGCGAAGATAGGAGTGATAGTGCTATAGCCCGTAAGGTGCGGGCGATGTTAGAAGGTGAGTCCCGCGTATATGACCCTCCGTGAGTGCGTGAATAGTTGTGACCCACTTGTAGAGTTTGTATTTTGAGTCGTAGTTCGCGTCGTGTCTTTAGTTTAGTTTTTGTATGTTTTAGCGTATTTTGCATTATTTTCGTGTTTTTGCGTCTTTTGTGTGTTTTGTCAAGTGTTTTGCAGGTTGCATCACCTTTACGTGGCCGAGAACGACAACCGAGCAGATTACCAGGTCTGTTGAATGTTAAAAATGACAAAAACGAGTGCAGGGGCAGTTTTGGAATAAAGAAAAATGGGTTCTGCACGTTCTGCATTTGCTGTACATGCTGCTGCTGTTATCTGCTGTCCAGGCGGCCCGCCTGCATTTAGGTTATTCATTAAGCGGGCCGCGCGGATGTTTGAAATATTGCCGGAAGGTTAAGTTAAAGCGGGCCGCATTCATTTGTTTCTAACCCCAAGCGGGCCGCGAGCCAAATCCACGCGACAATGGGCTGTTCAGGCCCAATGGTTTCAGCCATTTTGATCCATGTTCCATGTTCGACCTTCATCCATATTTAACCATTATCATTCGGGCTGGTTCGAGTCGACGTTCAGGTATGTTTCCTGCATTTGTTGTTGTTGTATTTGAGTCGTTTGTACCGGGTTTATTTCCATCTTAAGTGTGGGGAAACGGGTTGTATATTCTTAAGGCGATAAAATATGATTTTTTTAATAAAAATTTTCAACCCGTTATCCGTTGCATCCATACTTTGGTTAGTCTTGGCACTTGGGTTGTTCGAGGGTGAGCAAAGTGCCGGGAGGGGGTAAGATGGTAATTCGGTGGTGTACTTTGAGTCTTTTATTTTGTACCATGCGTCTAAGTTAGTAGTTTTTGAGTTTTTTTTGTGTTTCGAGTCGGTATTGCTTTGGTATTTTGCTTGTTTGTGTTGATGCAGGTTCGAATATGTGCCACCCGTATTCAATCTCCATTCGGGTGAATTTGGAGCTGTTGATCGAATTTCAAGGCATTCATCAAGCATTGTCAGTCGGAGTCAAGCCGATCGCGAATGAAATGCTATACGATCGAGCTGGATTGGACGAGAGATTTGGAGCTTACGCATTATAAAACCAGCTAAGTCCTTTCCAATTTGCCCTTTGTCTTTTATTTCTTATTTATTTTTTAGTTTTTGAGTCGGTTTCCATCTTACATTGAGGGCAATGTAAAGTTTAAGTGTGGGGATGGGAACTATCGTTTAGTTAGTGTCTTTTGAGTCATAAAAATCGAAAAATACAAAAAAATTAAAAAATTGAAAAAATAAAAATAAAAAATAAAAAAAAATTAGAAAAATGTCTTTTGAAATAAGAAGTTTGCAAAATAAAAACGGAAAATGATAGAAAAGTTGGGTTTTTGTTCGGGTTCAAATAATGATAATATGAGATATAAATAATCGTGCTTGTGTCTAGTTTGGGATGCGCGGGTAGGCTCGATTCGGTTCTGGCTTCCTTTGATCTTAATATACTTAATTGTTGGTCTACTAGTGGGTTCTCATCTAGGGAGAGTGAGGAAATTGAAACCGCCAAAAATAGTATAAGGGATACCGTTATAAGCTAAGATAGTTAGAGTTTTTTATCATTATCTCGCTGAAAAAGGAAAAAATAGAATAAAAAGTGAGCTAGAAACTAAATGAAAGTAGCACAGGTCTATGTAATCCGAGTTGGGGATAGCGACTCTACAGCCGGAATGCCTCTGGGATGTGTGAAATCGACTTGCCGAATAAAAGTACCGAAACCTATGTAATCTGTGATTGGGGATAGCGACTCTACAGTCGGAATACCGCTGGGTTAGGGAAAGCATCGTCTAGTCTCACGAATGAAAAAAAAAAAAAGCAAGCAAAGAAAAAAAAATGGAAAAATAGATTTGATTTTAAACTCTCTTTATCTTGGTATAAAACGGTTAGGAAATAACCCAGTGGTTGTTCCTTTTGCCCTATAAGCTTGAGGGGGGATTAGGTGGACTTGCGATTCTTAGTGTGAGACCCTAGGTAGATTGACCGAACTTGAACTAAATTGCATGATAAGGGCTCAGAACCGGGTTGGGTTTAAGTGGATCGATATACTTGCAATCGCGGCTAACACGAGTTTCGATTTTAATAAAATAACTTATACTTTGGCCCGTTCATTTATTCCGACTATGATTCCGTTTGCATAATTCTTTTTCGAGGACGAAAAGAGGGTAAGTGTGGGGATATTTGATGTATTGTAAAATACATCTTTATTCGCGTCTAGGTTTGTTCGGTTTTAGTTAGATTTAGTGTCGTTTTAGTTTAGAATGTATATACGTTTGATGTATTGGTGTTTTCAGGTACTTGGAGCTGAAACGTGCAATAAACGAGTAAAATATGATAGAGGAAAGTGTCGGGTCAAGAATTGGAAGTTTGTGAGCGAAAACGAAGCAGAAATGCAATTCTGGAGTGCTCAGGCGGGCCGCCTCAGCTTACAAGACACACTCAAGCGGGCCGCCAGAGTTTATAAACGGTTTTCGGATTTTAAAAGACGCGCGGGCCGCGTAAGGTTTACAATAAGTTCATGCGGGCCGCGAGGCCCTTATGTCGGCGCACAGATTTCGTAACAGCAATGGTTGTAGGGTTTTTGAAGTATATTATGATCATGATCGTCATCAGCCGAACATAACACATCAATTACGAATTTTGGAGTTCTTATACGAGTTCAGAGGCTGTTCTAAGGAGTTTTAAAGGTTCGGGAAGTCCAGGAATCATCTGAGATCGTTCGAGAGCATTCGGGATCGAAGTTTACGGGTTCTTTAATCTTGTCTCTTCGTTTGTCGTTTGTTTTTTATTGTTTGATGATGAATTCAGATTTGATTATGATTTGTGACTTGTTTTCGAATATGATTATCGGCTAGAAACCTTTACTACCTAGGCTATGATGAATGTTTAACAAAGTTTGGATCTTTATTTGATTTTTAGCGTGGTTGTGGATCTTTCTTGTATTGTAAAAGCTTTGGATTTCTAACTTGGTGCGTATGTGTGCTTGTGATTATTTTATTATTGTTTGTTGCTTCGTTCGAATCTTGGTGACGGTCTTTATCACGGAATAGTTTCGGGCTAAGGTTCTTGATTTAGGTGACTGTCTATATCACATAATAGATCATTAATCCTTTAGGGTGAAAATAGCTTAAGTAACCTTAGAAGTAATATTCGGTAATTCAATAAAATCAAGTGTGCTGCTAGACTCGTCGCGGAAAGGCTCGAGGATATTAATAGGTCTAGGTTTGGTTATAAGTCCTTAACATTCCATAGCTTATTAAACCAAGATTAGAACCCATTGTCGCTTTAGACGTTCGCGCGGCAAAGTAGAGCGTCTTACATAAGCACTTTCAAGAAACTAGAGGACGGAAAAGAAATCTAGCAAACCGGTAAACGTAACAGCCTAGGTAGTGCCATAAGAATCGCCTTGAGAGTGTTCGAGGGGCTTAGTGGTGTCTTAATAGGTTTAGTATCTAAAGATCCCGGTTCCACACCACAAAATCATCGAATAGAGATTCAATCCAAGTTAAACAGGAGTCTAGCCTAGGTAGCTTTCATCATCTCTTGAGTTCAGTCGTCGTCCAAGTTCGTGTTAGTTCTTTAGCTAATCTAGTTAGTCGTTTTTTGCATTCCTTAGGATTTTTAGAACCCCCCCCCATCAATAAACAAATGGTTAAGTCGTGTCAGTTTTAGTCTAGATAGAGTCTTAGCGTAATCAGTAGAGTCTCTTGGGTTCGATACTCGGACTTCCTTAGGCTATACTACATTCGATCGGTACACTTGCCGGTTGTGTGTTTTAGGGTTTAGAGAGTCTTAGTCTTATAAATTTAAAACTTAGAGAGTCTAGATTTAGGGTAATTTTAGTTGTTTTAGTTGACCCGTTTTTAGCACATCAGTGCATGAATTTCTATGGAATTCTTATCACAAAGAATTCGAGCATGGTTGGCTACTAACCAATCCATTCCTAATACTACATCGAATTCGGCTAACTTCATAGGTAACAGGTTTGCAGAGAATTTATGACCTAAGAGTTCTATCTTTTCTTCTCGCAAAACCTTATCTATGTTAACAGAATTCCCATCTGCTTTCTACCGTAAAAATCTGCCTAAGGTTGGTTAAAGGTAGGTTAAGAGCTTGGCAGAATGAAGTATTTATAAAACTTTGGTTTGCACCAGAGTCAAATAATACTTTTGCATAAACGTTGTGAACTAGGAACGTACCAGTTATCAAGTCAGGAATTAGTTCTGCTTCCTGAGTAGTCAACTGGAAGGCTCTTGCGTTTCTCTTGGTAGCTCCTTCTGCAGGTTTGGCTTTGTTATCATCTGGTTTGGCCAATTTAGGGCAGTCTGGCCTAAAATGTCCAGCTTCTCCGCAGTTTTAGCAGATTGTTGCTTTCTTTTTCATGCAATCTTCCTCTGGGTGCCCCGGGATTTTGCAGAAATTGCAATATCCTTTGCATCTTCCAAAATGCTTCCTTTTACAGGCATTGCAAAATGGAACAGTGGAAGATTGCCCAGTTCCCTTTTTCTTGAAATTACTACGGTTACCCATACGGAATCCCTGGGTAATCTTTTGGGCCACTTCCTTCTTCCGGTTTCTTCTCGCGTACGTACTAGTCCGTCAGTCAAAGTGTTGGCTAATTCCACTGCATCATCAATAGTGTGTGGTCTCGCAGCTTTAACGATATCACGGATTTTGCCAATCAATCCCCAAATATAGCGAGAAATAAGTACCGGCTCTGGCGAAACCAGGGTTGGTACCACTCTCGCATACTCGAAGAATGTCGAAATATACCCTCGACAATCTACATCCACCATTCGGTGGTTCAGAAATTTATTCGCCATTTGTTCTTTCTCATATTCAGGGCAGAATTTTCTTTCCACCAGCCACTTAAATTCTTCCCAGCTCATGGCATAGGCCACATCGCTTCCCTTCGCTTGAAGTACCGTATTCCACCATTCTAGCGCCCCTTCTTTAAAAAGATGCGACGCGTACATGACCTTGTCTTCCTCAGCACATTTACTTATTTTAATTACTGCCTCGGTTTTCTCTAACCAACGCAGTGCAGCAGTCGCCCCTTCGTTGCCTGAAAATTCAACCGATTTACAGGCAAGAAACTCCTTATAAGTGCAACCAGGTGTTGCAGCTTTCATTTTCTTAAGGAGTGGGGCTTGCATTCCATCGTTGTTGTTATTAGTATGGTTGTCGCCTCCGTTTACACTATTACTGAAATTGTCACCGTGTGTACGTTTGCTAGGAATAATTTGTTGAGGTTCAACTGGATTTTGGGCAGCAGCAAGAATTGCTGGAATAGCATTGGCTATTCCCTGAGCAACGATATTCTCGATATCTTGCCTATTCAGAAATTGATCTTCATGATTTTGCTCAGATTGATTCACTTCATTAACGGGTTCATTACCAGCGTGTGCCATCTGGTAATTAATTTATATAAGTGATTAGCATAAAGGAGATATTTTAAATCTTATAATAGGCATCCGTACACACTGGTTATCTTACAAAAGTTTTTTTTAGTTATTTCACATAGTTATATTTTATTATTATATTATTAAACACATATTCCTACAATCACACAACCACAGTCACACCATCCTTGTCAGCTGGCATCTTAGAAACGACGCTCCCTTTCGTCGTATTTCCAAGATATTCTTTCCCCTACTTCCCTAATTCGATTCCCTGCATCAATCAGCTCCTCGCCATAGTGGCGGAGTTCAGCCAGATTTTCAGAGCTCATAGGTGGGTGTAGTGGAGGTTCAGGGTCAAATTGAGGGAAAAAGGTATTAGGGTTGTTTAGGAGATTTTGAAACTGCCAGTCGGTGGTCCACCATTCTTCTAGTTCTGCTGGTAGGGGTTGGGAGTGTATAATAGGATCTGGGATTTCAGGCTCTAGGTCAACTGGAAGTTGTGCTTCCAATGGGTAATTAAAGAGGTTTTCACTGGCACGTCCAATGAGGTCATTAAGTGCCAGTTTATGATCCAATTCCTCTCAGGGTGGCATTTCCTGGTCTTGCCTGGAACTTTCCCCAATTTCTATTCCTTTGCCTTTATCTTTGGGATCCTCCGTCTTTATAGCTTTCCGTGTTGCTGGTTTCCTCCTGCGCACACGTCTCCAGCCCACAATTCTTCTTCTCTTCTTTGGCTTGGGTTTCTCCGGTTGCTGGGTTTGAAATTCCATAGGTTCCTCCATGTCGGCACAATAACCGGTAAAGTCTCTGGAAACTTCCACATTAATAGAATAGAGGTTGAGATTCTGAAGAGCTTCGGACAACTCATTCATGCTGTTTAGCAGATATGAAGAAACACACAAAATTCTAGGTTAAAAGTTTGTAACTTGAATTTTCACATAATCACTTAAAGGTAATCAGAAAAATTAAGTATTAATATGAAATATTGCAATTTTATATATATATTACAAAGTACAACTGAAATTTAAAATATACTAGGGATTGTGCATTAATAATTTATTTTAGTCTATCTTTTCTTACTAAGTTGTTTATCTAATAGGCAAGTTTCTTTAAAGTTTCTGGCTTATAGGTGACATAGGTACTGGTACCGGTTTGATGATTCAATTATAAGTTACCATTTACTGCTACAGTGGCTAACATGTAGAGATTTGGCCATTGTTCATCTAACTCATCTTCCCATGGTGGGTTAGTGCCTATTTTTTTTAGTTTCCTTATTAATCATCATTCCTTTTTGTTGTGACTTCTTTATTTTCTCTTGACTTTTTCTAATAATACAACTTCTTTTCTTAGGGGTAAGTGGTTTCTCAAACTGTGCCTTACGGACAAATATTCCTTCCTCAGTATCTGCTGAGTATCTTGAGGAATCTGATTGAAATGAAGTCCCCTTATCTTTTGGTGAACTATCTAATTGACGATAGATGTCCGAGATTCTTTGCTTACCCATACTGTAACTAACAAGTAGTCAGTTAAAAACACATAATCACAAGACGGTAATCAGGAAAATTAAGTATTTTTTTAATACTTAATAGGCATAAATCAGTGGCTCTGATACCACCTTTTTCTGTCACGGCCCACGTCCCGGTTTGACCCGGTCCAGGAGCCGCGGGACCGAAACCCGTGGTATTTATTAATTGAGTTGACAGCGAAAGATTTTACAGGATCTTTTTAAAACTTGAAATGCCCGGTTATTTTATTTCATAATTCGGGATAAACCCCGTAATTTACAATAGAGGAATTTCACAAGTAAATTCCCTGATTTACAAAACATGTTTATTTGTTTAACTGAGCCACTACTTCAAGCTTTGTTAGTGCTCCGTAGCACTTTTCCTTGGTTCACAGTAGTCACCTGAAACATGTTTTAAAAATATTTTATCAGCGGGGAAATACTGGCGAGTCACTCAATTTGATAAAACGACACATAGTTATAAATTACAGCATAAGAGCGATTACAATGGCTTCTATCTTATTTTTATCTGGCGTCGTGTCACCTCCTGGTGACGATGGTCATACCACTATTGGGTCCTTTCACCCAAGTAGTGATGATTTTCACTGTTAGAATTTATTAGCCTAACCGTGAGAAATTAGTAATGTGCACAATACCCCACTAGCCAGTGACTCAAGATAACCACGACTTAATCCCTGTAATTATAACTTTTGAAAATGGTTGGAATATTGTAAAACATTATTGATAAAAAGAGAATGACTCACACTGCAGATTTAAACGGGCAGAGTTTAGCCTACTGATTAGCCTTGTAACCTAATTTAAATAACAATGCACACGAACTAGGTCAGTAACTAATACAGCATTTACGATAACTCACGAGATTAAAACCCTCCCAACGAATGACAAAGTGCAACACTTAAACATCCATCAAATTCATGACGAATGATAAAGTATGGCCCTAATGTGGGCAGCACTTAAACATCCATCGGACAGTTTCAATCTATCGGACATTGAATCGTAGCAGCGATCGAGTTAATACCCTGTATCATAGCAGCGCCTCACTACCTTAATTTTTGAAATTGAGCAGTAGCACTTCGTTTTTGAGAGTTGTTTTCGACACCAGTGAACAGGCCATGATCAGTTCTATTTATAGCTGAAAAATGGTTCTGTCGCGGCCCGCGTGAACCATAAGCCGATCCTTACGCGGCCCGTGTGGGGGTCTAGTCTACGTGTAGGTTTGCTGGGTCACGAGTAGGTTTGCTAGGTGGACGACACGTGGCTTGAACAGTTATCCGGAACAATGTTAAGTTGACGCGGCCCGCGTAAGGGCCCTCTTGTGCTTTACATAACTGGTTGTTTTCATTACAGAGATGAATTTTGTGGATAACTGTTCAAGCCACGACATTCGTAAGGGCCCTCTTGTGCTTTACATAACTGGCTTGTTCAAGAGGGCCCTTACATAACGTGGCTTTTGTTACATAACTGTTCCGAAAGGGCCCTCTTGTGCTTTCATTACAGAGATGAATTTTGTGAATTTTGTGGATAACTGTTCAAACCACGGAACAATGTTAACTGTTCAAGCCACGTGCCCTCTTGAACAGTTATCCACGTGAATTTTGTGGATAACTGTTCAAGCCACGACATCAAATCCTGCCAGATTCATTGGGTAAAGGTTTGCAATAAATTTCTGATTTAGAATTTCTATTCTTGCTCCCTACAAGATTTCAGAAATTTTAATGATTTCCCCATTTGTTGTCTCTACTAGACATTCTTGTGGAAGTTTAGTTAATGGTTGGTTAAGAAGTTTGCAAAATAAAGTATTAATAAAACTTTGGTTCGCACCAGAGTCAAATAATACTTTAGCAAAAATGTTATTAACTAAAAACGTACCGGCTATCACGTCCGGGATCATATTTGCTTCTTCTGCAGTCAGAACAAATGCCCTAGCAGTTTTAGTATTCTTGGTGTTCGTGGCTGGAGCTAGTTTTGGACAATTTGGCTTGATGTGGCCTTGTTCTCCGCAGTTGCAACATATTCTGTTGTTAGGCTTCTTCCTGCAGTCTTCCTCTTTGTGTCTAGATATCTTGCAGAAGTTACAGTATATGGAGCATCTTCCAGAATGCTTCCTTTTACAATACTTGCAATAGGGTGCAGAGGTAGAACCTACATTTTTCCCACGGTTAGAATTTCCAGAACGGAATTCTTGGGTAAGCTTCTGGGTTAGGTTCCTCCTCTGATCCTCTTCTCGTGTACGGACTAATTCATCTGTCAAGGTGTTTGCTAGTTCTACAACTTCTTCTATAGTTTGACGTCTAGCTGCCTTGACTACATGCCTAATTTCGCTGATTA